>VZTT01045261.1:1701-40709 GCA_013400855.1 Buphagus erythrorhynchus
GCCCTTTAGATATGAGGGGAGGACTGTGGGTTATGCTACAAATTAAGTTTTTCAGGGAGAACACCTCTGTGTTTCCTTTTGCACATCTGAATGGCTGCCTGTTCCTACATGTGTGATTCATTCTCCAGAGAAGATGTCAGAGCTGTATTATTTGACTAACTCCATGGGAGTACAGCCAAATCTTCTTGCTTGAGTCATCCAGATGGTAATATTTCATCAGGCATGCAGACCTCTGGCTTGCAACATGCAGGGCTGGAAAGAGGTGGGGAAGGGAGAAGAAAAACCCATGCTAAGTGCTCTTCACCCTGATGGCCCTGCTAGGAGCCTATTCCCAGGGGCTTTTCCCTGCCTTGCTGTTTGTCATGGGAAAAAAGGTTGCAAAAAGGGATTTGTCCCAAAATTGAAAAGGGGAATTTTTGTAGTCTTGAAGAAATTTATTGGCTAGCAGAAGTGTTTCTTACCAAACTCTAGAATTGTAATATTGCTGATACGTTATTTATGGGGACAGGGCAAACCACAAAATATTCTTTCTGAAAGGAATTATGAGTTCAGTAGAGTGGATCACTGTTTCAGAGCAAAAGTTCTTTTTAACTTGAAGTTAATTTTTAATTTATTGTTGTTGTTGTCATTAAGTGTGTGTAAGAAATGGATTAACTTTAAAAATTTCACTTTCTTGATTTTTACCATGAGAACAGGAGTTGACTGGAAGCCAAGGATTTTTAAACAGTTCAGTGAATTGGGAAATTCCAAAGCCCAAAAGCTTCTCATTCCTCATTTCTTTCACTGTTTCAAAAATAGTGCAGATATGTCCCTTTACAGTGGCAGCTTGTAAAGAATGCAGAAACCCCACTCTTGAATACCAAAATAGGATGACTTCAGAAATTTGCAAACACCTTGCCTTGCAAAGCACCTTATTTTTTTTTCCATCATGCTCTACTAGGTTGTCTCAGGAAGGTATCCGAAATGGCAGTTCTGACCTCTTAAATGCTTAATTATCTTGTTACCTAATTTAATAGAAGTGTTAAGGTGATGGTGTCCAAACAGAAATGAAGGAACTATCCATGTATGGACATGAGAAGGTCTGGGGTGATTTTGGCTTGTTTACCTGCAGGAGGTAGAATATGTAAAGGACTAAATACCAGCACGTAGTAAATGCTTCTAAGGGAGTGGAGCCTGCAAGAAACTAAAATTTGTAGATTAATGCTCTATGTATTTCACAGAATCACAGAATATGCCACGTTGGAAGGGATCCCACAAGGATCACTGAGTCCAATATCTGGCCCTCAGTCTCCTCCAGGCTGAACAGACCAAGTGCTCCTCATACACTCCTCCTAAGGCTCCAAGTGCTCAGAAGTGCCCTCAAGGTTCTTCTTTGTTACCCTCCCTTGGACGTTTGCCAGTAGCTTACTATCTTTCATATTGTGCTGAGGGATGCAAAGCTGCACACAGTATTCCAGGTGAGGCTGCCCCAGTGCAGAGCAGAGCAGAGCAGGACAATCTCTTCCATCACCAATGCTGGACCTGGTGCCCCTAGGACACAGCTGGCCCTTCTGGCTGCCAGGACACTGCTGACTCATCTTCAGCTTGCTTTCAACCAGGACCCCCAGGTCACATGCTGTGGTGTGATGCTTTCCAGCATCACATTCCCCAGTCTGTCTGTACATCCGGGGTTGCCCCATCCCAGGTACAGAATCTGGCACTTTCCCTTCTTGAACTACACCTGGTTGGTGATGGCCCAGTCCTCTAATCTGTACAAGTCTCTCTGCAGGGCCTCCCTGCCTTTGAGGGAGTCAACAGCTCCTCCCAGTTGTGTTTCATCTGTGAACTTGCTTAGTATCCCTTCCAGTCCTGTTTCCAAGGCATTTATGGAGATGCTGAAGAGCACAGGGCTGAGGATGGGGCACTGCAGAGCCCCAGTAGTGACAGGTTGCCAGTCTGATGTCACCCTGACCCTTGAGCCAGCTACCCATCCATCCCTTGATGTGTTTATCCAGCTGACTGCTGGACATTTTATCCAAAAAGATCCTGGCAGAGATGGAAGGCTTTATGTAAAATCCAAAAAGATTACATCAACTGGCTTCCCTTGATCCACCAGGTGGGTTACCTTGTCATAACAGGAAATCAAGTTTGATAAGCAGCTTCTCATGAAGCTGTGCTGGCTGTGACAAATTAGTGCATTGTCTTTCAGGTGTTTTTCAATACCTCCCAAAATAATCTCCATGATTTTAGCAGGCACTGATTTGATATCTATCACACTCCAGCAAGGGCTCTAGATCTCATTTGCTGTAGGCAGTGCAGTAGAGTGAGGGTAGAGGACACAGGTTGCTTTCTAACAGCATCTGGACAATTTCTTCTCCTTTTGATTTTATCATGCTTACTGAAATTCCATGTGTGTATGGGTCATTTAATTTTGTAGCAAAACTCTTACAATTGCAAAAATCTCTTGTAGGAAATATGAGAGGGACCAAGCAATGCCTCCTAAGTAAGTATCTGTTTCTCATACCCATCCATCCCTCTTTTCATCATCCCTCTGCCTCTAAATATAAGGTGCCTCCATCTCCATTGTTCATAAAAGCACAAAATACAGGAAAGAGTTGGATTGTGTAGGTGTTGTCCTCTGAGAATGCTTCAAATCCTAGTTTACAACCTGTATTTGGAAGTTCAACATATCTTATGGAGGTGTTCAAGGCCAGGTTGGATGTGGCTTTCAGCAAACTAGTCTAGTAGAAGATTCTTCCCACCCACGGCAAGGGTGTTGGAACTGAATGATCTTTCAGGTCCTTTCCAACCAAAACCATTCTGTGATTCTGTGATTTTGGCCTTTTCTCATTCTCAGAACCTTAACATCTCCATTAGCTGCTGCAGTCTTACCAGATACAGAATTGCAGTACAGATACCTAGTGGGAAACAACAGATTTGGCTAACCAGAGCAATTAGTGATTTTGTGAATTACTTTCTGGAAGAAGAACCCCCTTGTGTGCCACTTCCACCAGAAATGGAACACTTCTATGAGTGTGGCTGCAGGAGCTGCTCTGAAGCTGCTGCTGCTCTGCAGCCCGTGCATCACTGGCTGGACAGACAACAACTACATTCTGTTATGGTTTTTGGAACTTCCACAAATGTCTGACATGAACAGAAATATAGAATAATAGAATGAAAATATATAGAGTAATTCATATGAATCTTCTTAAATCAGGCTGCTCAGGAACTTCTACACTAGAGTTTTACATATCTTCAAGGATGGAGATTCCATGGTCTTCTCCAGTTGTTGGACCATCCTTGTGATGCAAATAGTATTCCTTATATCTGATGTATATGTTATTATCTTCTGATAATTATTATAATTATCTGACATAAATGTTATTATCTTCTGCAAAAAACTATAGCACATCTTAATGCTGCAGTTTAACTGCCTCTGAAGCAAACAGTGAATTAATTAAAATACGTTTGTATCTTTGTATGGCAAGTGAAATTGAAAGAAAGAATTTCTTCCAGGCCAAGAGTCACATAGAAAAGCATTTTTCTTGAGTTTATGATATTCTATGCAAACCTTGAAGCTTCCCTCTCTCCCAAAAGTAAAGCAAACACAAAACTGGATTGATCATCTAAAGCAGTGGAGTGAGGGGGTTCATCACTGTGATTTGATGTAAGTGCTTACATTCAATGCACTGGAGAGCTGTGAAAGCAGCACCCTTCCCTCTTGCTTTATCCAAAAATACAGCCTGAGATGTTGTGATGGCTCAAGGGCAGCAGCAATTAATGAAGCTTTAGTGGATTTTGTCTTTAGTGCTGAGGAATGACATGTGGCAAGAGGAATTTGACACTGAGCAGTTGCTGAAGATCTACAGCCTTCCTTATTTATTCAGGCAAGAAAGTAGTATTTTTTAAAATATGACTATTGCTTGGAATTCCAGCTATTTACATGGTGATAGAAGATATAATGGGCGCATTAATACTTTTAAGATAAGATGAAATTATGCAGACAAATAACAGGAGCTAAGGAGGATGAGGAAAACCAGTACTTCCAGTCTAAGACTTCCCTCCAGCATTTTCCAGATGAATTCTGCATTGAGCTGCTGGAATAGCTTCACCCTCAAAGCATGACACAGATACATGAAGAAAAGAAATATACTGAGCACAGGATATTTAGAATTTTGCTTGAAATATTTACTTCCAAAAATCTGATATTACTGTTTCAAATTTCCTTCACTTGCTTGCCTGTAGCTACACCTACAATTTAAAGTGATGGATCTAAATGAAGAGACACGTATGGATATGTTTTGACATGCAATTAGCAACTTCGTAGTAGTTTTCCATGTGAATATTTCCTGAGCCTCCACAAACCTGATTCTCTCTCAAGTACTCTGTCTTCTAGAAAGGTGCTTCCCAGGCTCAGAGCTTGATGCTCTCTGCATATGCAGGTGCAGCCACTCCACTGTCCATCCCAACCAGACCCATTCCAAGAGTTTATCTTTAGGAAACAAATGCTAAAGTCTGTGTGTATAAGTGGTAATTTTCTTGTTTGTTCTAGTGCAAGATTTTTTCATTAAATTGAAGCATTGAAATTCTTATTCGTTGGGGTTTGGTGATGTTTGCATGGTTGGTTTTCTGTAAAGTTCAACAGGACTCTGAAGGGTGGATGTATATATCTTCTTAATGTGACTCTCTTGGTCTAATTCTTGTCCTGTGAAGGATGTCAGGTACTGAATGTGGGGAAGATAGAGCTCAGAACCCTGCATGCCCCAATGTGAGCATCATCCCATTCAGGATGCATAGCTGCAAGCTCCATCTCCTACAGTACTTTCTTCCACCATGTTTTTAAATGTGACTTTTGTAAAAATACTTCTCTAAACTCTTTAACACTTCTCAAAACCTCTTCAGAACAAAAAACAAACAAAAGACCAAAAAACAAACAAACAAACAAAAGTGAGCTTTGGAAAGTGTTTCTTCCTCCCCAATACAGTTAGCATTTCAACCCACTTCAATCTTCCCAACAGTTTACTGACTTTTAGGATATATCAAACTCCTTTTAGAAGACAGAACAACAGATTTTATTTGACCAGAAAGAGGAAATGCAGAACAGCTCAGGAAGCTTCCCTTGGTGCTTATTAAACTTTCTGATTAGTTTAGCCCATATAAACCTCACAGCTAGAGTTCAAATATTTTGAGTCTTGAGCTGATAGTAGGAGATTAACTGGAACAAGCGTGTTATTAAATGTGGTTTAGACCTTGCATATTTAATAATGCAATTAATGCCACAGAAATTATCCCCAACCCAATTCTACAAGAGAAACTCTCTAGGAGCTCTCTCACTTCACTGTTGGAAGCTGTGAAGAGGTGGGGATGGACATTCATGGAGAGGAGGAAGAGGAGGGGTGAAAGTTTGCAGGGTCCAGCTGGCAGGTGGGGCTCTACCAGCTGTCACTGCATAATGCTGATCCAAAGAAAAGCTCAGAGGGAAGCTCTTGGCACTGACCAGGATGAAGTGTGTATGAATCCAGTGAGAAGAGGGATAGGAAGACACTGACAGTGGACTCATGACTGAGCTTCCCACTCTTCAAGCTGTCTCTGTGTGCTACAGTTTCTCTAATAACCAGTGAAGAGAAAATGTTTGTATTTATTTAATCCACACATGTGGAGAATGAAGAAAATCTCTCCTGGTCACAGCTTACATTTTACAAAATCTTCTGTCTTGCATTTTAGTGTTCTTCTCTTGGCCCTGGTTGTCCCTTGTTTCCCCTTTCTCCTGAGCAGGCATTCCCAACACACATTATCACAATGCACTTTCTAGAGGGGTCCCAAATGTGAAGATGATCCAGCAGGTCAGAGGCTGGTTTCAGGCAATAACTGATGTTACTAGCCCTAACAGGAAAAAATCAAGGTAAATTCATGTGCTCACATTTGCTCTTAAGTTTCTGGTATGTGAGTAGGTGTGAGAGATGCAGAGAACATTACAATGAGTCAGTAGTAACCTTTTCTTGCCACAGGTTAGTCACAGAATCACAGAATGCTTTGGGATGGAAGAGACCTTAAACATCATCTCATTCCACGACCCCTGCCATGGGCAGGGACAACTCCCACTAGACTAGGTTATCCAAAGTCCCATTCTGGCTTTGAACACTCTCAATTAGGAGTAAAGAAGATGATACTTGTTCAAAGAAAACACTGAGCTTTTTTTTTTACTGTTGCTCTACAAATTTCACATTATTGTGGGTCTCTGCAAACTTCACTTCCACTCTTCTCACTGATGTGCTTTGAATGCCTTCTTCACTCTGTGTTCTTCATTCTATTTATGTGGTTCTCCCCCTTCTACCTGTGCTTTGAGGATGTCCTCTCCTCCAGAGGCTGCCTTGCCAGCTGACCATCTCCAGCTAGGACCAGAGCAGTGCTTGGGTCAAATGGAAATTTACCCCTGCTGTTATTACACTTGCCAGTGCTGTGTAAATATTTACTATATTTACTAAAGCTGCTTAACTGTTAGAGAAAATTCTCTGCAGGTGGTGCTCAGGAAATTAACTGACCAGTGTGTTACCTGCAACCACCTCCTCTAGCCTCCACCCTTCAGCTATTGGCTAAGGGTGGGAGCAACTTGCAGCTCTAAGGGAGATTTGCCCAGAGAGCTGAGGCACAGAGAATATACCCTTTTCTGTTTTGTGACATCTCAATACACTGTTTTCTTGAGCTTTATTTCTAATATATTATTTATGATGTGTAAGAAGTAATAAAAAAACTGACGCTGCTCAGGTGCACTTCGTGTGTAAGGAAATGTAAGCTTAAATATTTAATGTAGCTATTTAAAAACCAAATTCATATTCATGTGGCGCCATCTGTCACCGAGTCTCTGCAGCTGCACAGGACAAGGGCATTTTATTTTTATTGAACTAACAGAACTCTTGGCAGCACTTAAAAATAACTTCTTTAGGGGGGAAGAAAAAAAAGAGAAGAAAAAGGTTTCTTAGCTCTTATTTTACAGAATGTTTTGTAATACTGCGTCCAGCTGTGTGAACAGTGAGTTTGGTGAAGCTTATCTGTGCATATACATGGAAACCAGACTAAAACGGGGCTATGGGGGCTCAGCAAAGAAATCTGAGACTTATTTTGGCTTGCTCAGGATGTGTGAACTCTTCACTTTGTCTTACCAGTCTCAGGCTGAGATGGATGGAGATGGGCAACATATACCAAGCAGTCTTCATGACTTCAGTATAGTGCCCCAGTATCCACAGAACAAAAAACCCCTTTGGCATGAGTGCAGCAAAGGCTTTCCTGCTCCTTGTACCCTTCTGATCTACACGTTTAGCAGCCTCAGGTTTGTCATTATTTTTCCAAGTTTTAATCCTGTTAACTGTTGGGCTGTGAGCATGTGTCTCTTGTAGCTGGGGAGGTGGCCTCATGTAGGAGCACAGCCTGACTCACAGCACAGCTCTTACCTGCAGGTATGTGCCTCCTGACTTTCAGGTGGCTCAGACAAATTCCCACTTTCCAACCAAGCAACTACATGGGAGGCTTATTCTCTGCCAATTGTAACTGCATGCTTAGTAAATGATTGGCATGGAGAATTTATGGGTGAAGTATTAACTCTTTGCTGTTAGTAATTTGGTGAATACAGCTAGCAGTTCCAAATATTATATCCCCTGATGCTACTGATGAACTGTTTTCATCAAATCCACAGTAGCATAAAAATTTAGTTGTGTTTTTTTCTGAAACTCTTCAGGTAATTTTGCATGTGTAATCATTATCTACCAGAAGTCATATGAAATTGCAGTTGTATTGGCTTGAACTCAAAATTGGGGCACAATTGGCAAGTTTTATCTTGTTTTGTTTCCCTCACACTTAAAGACATAAAGAAAATAGATGAATCTAAGTTTGTTGGTTTTGCTTGGCCTGGTTTTTGGTAGCAGGGGGAGCCACAGAGGTGACTTCTGTGAGAAGCTGCTGGAAGCTTCCACCATGTCTGGCAGAGCCAAGCCCTGATGGCTCTGAAGATGGACGTGCTGCTGGCCAAGGCTGGGCCAGCTAGACAGGTTGGTAACCCCTCTGTGATAACAGATTCAAGAAGAAAATCAAAACAAAGTGGGGCACAGTTTGTTCTAGCCAGAGAAGAGGAGGAGGTGAGAACAGGTGAGGGAAACAACATGGGGACACTAGGGTCAGTGGAGGAGGAGGGGCAGGAGGTGCTGCAGGTGCTGGAGCTGAGATTCCTCTGCAGGCTGTGGTGAGACCATGGTGAAGCAGCTGTGCCCCTCAGCCCATGGAGATCCATGGGGATGCAGAGATCCACCCACAGCCCATGGGGATCCATGGGGGATGCAGAGATCCATGCACAGCCCATGGGGATCCATGGGGGATGCAGAGATTCACCCACAGCCCGTGGGGATCCATGGGGGATGCAGAATCCACCCACAGCCCTGGAGGAGCCCCACACCAGAGCAGGGGATGCCTGAGAGGAGGCTGTGACCCTGTGGGAGACCCATGGGGAGAGGAGCCCACTCTGGAGTAGCCTGTCCTTGAAGGACTGCATCCCATGGGGTTATGACCCACGCTGCAGCAATCTGAAGATGGCTGTTGACCATGGGATGGACTGGTGTTGGAGAAGTTCACAGAGAACTGTCTCCTGTGGGAGGAACCCCATGGTGGAGCAGGGGAACAACTCCTCTCCCTGAGCACCAGGAGAAACCACAGATGATGAACTGACCATAACCCCAGTTCCTGTCTCCCTGCACCATTGGGGTAGGAGGGTGGGGGAGAGGTGTTTTTAAGGGTTAATTTTACTTCTCATTATCCCGTTCTGATTTTGCTAGTAATAAATTCAATTCATATCTCTAATTAGAGCCTGTACATGGCAGAGTAAAAATGCATGTCTATGTAAAAATATATTTAAAAGTTCTCTTGAATGCTTCTCTCTGTGAGTCCTTTATATATTACTGTAAGGCCCACAGTTAGCATGATGTCATTGGTGAACAAGAACTAGAAATGAAAAAAATGCTTACAAACCAATAGTAACCATGATTATCCCTGGCAGTGAACAAATAAGATAGGCTTTACTACTACTGCAGGCTCCCTTTTTTCCTGTGCAGCTGAATGAATGCCTTGATTTAAGACAATTTAAGGGGGACACTCTAAAATGAGTTACCTCCCCTTAGTCTGAAGTTTTACCTTCCTTTCCACCAATAAGTAGAAATGAATATTAGTAGATATAAGTGAAAAAATAACAGTTTATTAAAAAAAATGAAATAGCAGCATGTAAAAAATGACAGTAAATAATCATTGGTTACAAAATTAAATAGACTGTAATAAGTTTGAGCACAGATAGATACAGAATACAATTAATATTTTGGGTTCCCCAGGACAATGCACCATTAAATACAATGAGGAATTTCTTAGCTTTGCTGCTGAGGGATAGTCCTGAGGGGTGACTGGTGGCCCTTGCAGTGGTTTGGGCACCCTGGCTTGGGTGCTCACTTGAAGCTCTGTCCTTCAGCAGAAGGATCTCCTCCCACAGCCTCACATCAGGCTGATTTTTCTTTTCCCTCTGGAAAAGGGCTTCTGAACATGTGTGCAGAGATTTATTATGCAGACATCCACAGAATAAGAATAAATTAAATCCCCACATCACCAAACAATGTGCTGTCTGGGGTTTAATGAAGATTTCTCCCCCCTCCATGCACCAAGTGGATACTATATAGTTTAAATTATGTATAGGTCTATTACAGAATAATCAGTGCTAAATACATTTGCATACACAAAGCATAATAAATTATGTATCTTGCCTTAATTTTACATGAAGAGGAGCCATGGCATGTATTGATTTCATTTAGACCTGAGTTCAAGAGAGCATTTAAACATATTTCTATTTTTAAATCCATGAATCATCATAACAGGACTGTTCAGGTGCTTTCAGTTAGATGTGTACTTAACAACCATGCTGGATTTGAGCCATAATGATGATCAGATTAGTATTTTGAACCAGTGCCCAATCCATTTAATCAGTTTTACTAAGCTTTTGCAGTAAGATTCATTTTTTAATACATTTGTATGCATATATATACACATATATTTAATGAAGGAGATGGAAGGTACTGAGAAATTGGAATCTAACTGAGCCTGGAATCACCTTACATAGTCATGAATTTCTGTAGCAATCTGAAAAATCAAGGCAAGCTACCTCAAAATGCCCCTGGCAGCCACTCACTCCTTCCCCCAATGCCCAGGACATGGCACGCTGAAGGCTGAACACTCCCCTGCCCATGTGAGTGAGCCAGCATCCTTTGGGTAACAGGAACTCATTTTTACCTAATGAAATTATTGGAATTCATTTTCTGTCCTGAAATATATGGGAGGAAAAAAAAAAAAGGTTTTATGGATAAAATGTTCAAAAGCACTTCCATAGCACAAGAATTTAAATCTCACTGGCAGATTTGGAGCTCTGACTGAACTGGGGGGAGCAGGGGGGGCTAGCCTGGATCACCTAGGGAGACAGGACTTCCAGCTCTTTTTCTGCAAATAATGTCCATGCTGCTGGTGAATTAGCTTGTTTTGGGCACTTTTCTTATCCTGAATCTGCAGCTTTCAGCTACATGCTTGATCTTCTCTAAGACAACTGTTGAGATGCATTAATTGAGAGGTCAGAAAGGACCAATATATCTGATTAAGAAAACAGATGCATTAAATAGAGCATTTAATTTGGTCCTGATGGTAACACTCAGGAAACTGTACTTTCTAGAATGAATATGCCATACAAACATGCACACACATTATTTTCTTGTTTTTGTAGAAAAATCAGGTCACAACACCTGTGACTCTGCCTTGAGCCTTGCATTTCTTCTCCTGGGCTTTTCCAAAATTTCTCTTCGGAGAATGTGGCTACAAGTAATAGCATCATCTACAGGAAGACACAAAAGAAACCCAAGCATAACCTAAAAGCCTAGTGAACTCATTTCCACTAAATTACCTTTTCCTTTCTTGCCCTTTTTTCCTCTCTTTCTCCCTCCAGGACATAGGCAAAGCTGGTGGTTTTGTCTTTAATATTTGCAAACTACAAGGTGACTGAGCTTTTCTCTTTAGGTTTTCATCAACAAGTAGAAATAATGGTTAATGTTTCCCTACGAAAGCATCCTATGTGAACTGGTTCTTACAAAAGTAAATTAAATAGCCTGTGTTTTATTACTTTATTGTTATAACTATTATTTATTAATAGCATGGTGTATTGTGCTTTTGTTTATTTTTAAAGCACAGTGTTTGTAGTCAAATCTGTATGTTGGCTCACACATTAATATTGATGCAAATATTGAGCCATTCTGTGTAAAAAATATCACCTCTCATGGATCTTTAATACTGCTGTGCTTTTCTTCCATAAGGTATTCTTGCAGTGAACTGAGAAAATCAGTCTGTACCTTAGCTATGGTACAAAAGTCCAGGAGTTGATTGTTTTTTCTGGGTGCTATAAGAACCAAGTTATGCTGAGGTGGTTTCTTGTGTGTTAGGAAAAGAGAAATTTTCAAATTGTGGCCATCAAAGTCTGAACCTCCAATGGGTCCCAAACATTTTGCCTCAAACTGCCCTCATGTTGCTCAGCTATAACTTTTGAACCCAGAATCAAACTACTGAGACTACACTAAATACAGTGTTTTTGTTTTGTTTTGTTTTGTTTTGTTTTGTTTTGTTTTTTTTTCAGTTGGATAGGCCATATGCATGGGATTTAAAAGATGATATAGCAATATTTAATCCATTACCACTTCCACAGTCTTTTTATTCCCTAAGAAACCTCATGTCGTGTTATTTATTGTCTTGTCTGAAAATGGCAGAAAGCTTAAATGAATTATTTTTCACTTACCTGGAAGGGTTTAAAATTTGTAGAGTTCAGAGTAGCAAACATTTAATAGGTTCCCCTATCAAGATACAACTTCCTTCAGTTTTCTTCTTTTTGTTTAGATTTCAAGGATTTATTTCATACGTCAGTATCTGTTAAATATTCTGTAGAAGAAAATCTGAGAAGACATCCATTTGTAGATACAGTCTTTTTTATCTGTGGCAAAATACAAAGACTTGCAAGCAAGCCAATATTTAATTGCATTATCTAATGGCATCAAAATTTAGTTATAGCTCTCTTTAATAAAATAAATTTGGAGTCTTAGATGATACGTCTGAAATTAGATCACGTCACACCTTATGGCTGTCAGTTCACTTTGTGAGATGAGCCAAGAGTCTTACATATTCATCACAAAAATGCCCTTTTGTTTCTGCTCAGAGGCTCTGAGTTGAAAAGACTTTTTGAGAAATGGCTAAACTTGATGCATTGTTTAAATTACAATAATTTTTTATAGTCTTCTTCTGAATAGAAGAATTACTGTGGCTGGTTTAGACTAGCAGATGGATAATACAGTGGAAAGTACTGAATGCTTTGGGAAAGAGTATGAGAACAGAGAGAACTTATAGAGGTCCTGCTCATGGCACTGCAGGCTCAGAGATTCCAGGGAGTGAGTGGTCTGACCCTGTGCCTTCAGCAGGTGCCAGTGCCCACAAATTTGTCTCTGCCTTCTTTTAGTTCATGTTAGCTTTTCACCTTCACAGAGTCCTCTGCTAGTGAGTTCTGCAGATCTGTTCCAATAAAGGTGCCTCCTACTAGGCATAAAATAGCCTAAGGCTGGTGTAGATCCTGTGTAAATCCTGACTGAAAGTAGGGAGAACTGCCCTGTCATTGACAATATGCCAGTTCCTAAATGGGGGCTTAAAACTTGAGCTTTCGTTTTTTTTCCTGTAATGGGAAGATGTGATTTCACACAGCAAGAACTAACAATGAAATTAATGCCTGGGAAGGTGAAAGGAACAAAAACCAACTCTAGAAAGTGTGAAACATGGTGTCAGATCAGAATCCTCTGTTTCTGCATTTGACACCAAGTTTCTGTGCAACCCTGATATGGTCATCTGAAAAGAGACAGAAATGAGAAGAAATGACCAAGAAATGAGCTCCCAGCAGGTGGGCACAGGCTGCCTGACACACTTTTATGTCTTTGGCCTCACAGCAGCTTTGGAAGATAAGATGGTGGCTCGGTGCCCCTTGCTTCCAGCCTGGCATTTAAAACTGCTTTTGCCTCTCCAGCCATCTATTTCCTAGGGCACTAGTGTGGCATTGATTCATAAATGTCTGCAAGTGTTTTTTAAGAGCAGAGTGAAGATGCTTTAGAAGAGAGGCACGCTTGCCTTTTGGACAGCAGCAGCTCGAATAGCTCAGTGCTGCAGTTATATTTGATGGTGCACATACTTTGCTTCAGGAAAGCTGCCAAATGGCATTTTAGTCCTACCTCAGAGCTCTGTGTAATGAAAAATAAAATGAATTTCCATGCTTTTGGCCACCAAAGTGCCTGCAGGTCTTTACACAGCTTTACCAGGCTGGGATCAAAGCCTGGCTCAGACCAAAAAGCACCATTGGGACTGATGTTGTTTGTGCTTAGAGTCAGGGCTTTACCAAGTGGTTCAGATTAGGGTGAATGTAGCCACCACCCAGCCAATTTCCCCAGAACCAAATGACAGAATTACAGTCTGATTCTCAGCCCAGGAACCCTGGAAGGGGCAGCTTTCTCCTAAACATTAATGTTAATAGAGGGGTTTTATTAATTCTTTGTCGTGATTCCTTTTCAGCCTCCAAGCCAGGTGTGGCAGTCCTAGGACCAGCTGTGTTAGAATGTTAGAAAAACTTACGCAGATATATTTCTTCAATCTTGCTGATGCTCCTCCACTTTTCTTTCTGCAGCAAACGGAAGGCCATGTGCTTCCTGCCATGCAGATAATTATTCCAGGTTTGTTTCTCAGTCACAATGAGTGTAGACCTGTTGTCCTAACCTCACTGGCAGACTTTGAGTTCTTTTGGCATTGATCTGAAGCACAATGAGGGCTGTAGAGGTTCTCCCAGGCTTCAAAGTATTGCTTTCCTTCTGAATTGCCACATTTCTGCAGGATAGCTTGCCCTTGCCACATCATTTGGACTGCCCATCTGTTGCTTAGCTACAAGACTAATAATAAGAGCCCAAATGATAGCAGAGTGAGCACATATTCAAACATGACAAGACCCAAAGGATGCTCATCAGCGTATGTGCAGGAATATTACATGTCCTGAGCTCTGAGGTTTTAGTGACCATGACTGTTAGCTTTAACTTACACTCTCTCTGTATGAGCTCTGATTGCTTATAGCTTGGATTTTGCTGGAGCTGGCTTGTTTGCAAGCTGCAGAGACACTGGTTTTAAGGAAGGTGTGTGCTTGGGGAGAAATTGCTGAATGAAGGTCCTTGAAAGAGGGAAATAAGATAGGAGAGGAACTCCTTGGGGGTTTCTGTAAGGGAAAACTGTGATTGTCAGAGTTAGGTCCTAGTTGCTGGAGTCAGGTTATGCAATGCAGTATCAATGTGAACTGCAGAACTAGCTATAGCTGCCATGCATTATTACTGATCTGTATCCACAGCAGCAATACCTTTCAGCTCTTCCCTGGCAGTTTGTATAAGGGACTTAATT
This sequence comes from Buphagus erythrorhynchus, assembly GCA_013400855.1. Taxonomy (NCBI): domain Eukaryota; kingdom Metazoa; phylum Chordata; class Aves; order Passeriformes; family Sturnidae; genus Buphagus; species Buphagus erythrorhynchus. Next base: position 16,204 of record VZTT01045261.1, read on the forward strand.
TATAACATCACGAACTGGAATCACATTTTTGCAGCCTCATGAAAACGAGTGACACCAATTGCCCAGATCCCATCTTTGGTTCCCACAACAGCTACGTGAAAGACACTGTGCTGTGCTTCCAGCAACATCAATTAATAGTCTGGAGGTGAGTTCTCAGCTCAACAGCTGAATTTAGTAACAGTTCATCTGCATGCAAGAGAAGGTTTCTCTGAACCTCCAGCAGCATCTAGTAGGACTCATACTTCAGCTTTATAGTGACTGTGGCTGGGGCTTGTACGGAGAGGTAGCCTGGGGAATGATTTTCTTGAGGTTCAGCTGCCTTCACTGTGAGTCATCAACAGGAAACAGAGATAAGAGCCATCAGCTGGACAGTGCTGGACCATCCCCAGAGCACAGTCTCAAGGAGAGGCTGGAATGGCTTTGTGCTTAAGAGCTTCACTGGAGTAACTGGTTGTGTTGGTCCATAGCTCAAAAGCAACCAAGTTCCTGCCTACATCTCCAGTTTGATGCCAGACCAAGGGGACCTGTAGGAAGAGCAAGGATTGCAGTTTTGGTTTTCTTTTTATCTTGTCCCCAAAGATTGCTCTTGGTGTTTGCATTGCAGATGTGAGGTTGAGGAGGCACCATAGCTGACCATAGAAGGAGTCAACTCTTTCCCCCATGTTTTAAGACACAGAAATTATATGAACAAAACCTGATAAGCTAAGAGGAGAGGAGTTCACTATAAAATATTGTGTGATGGATTTCTGGTTCCTAAATGGTGACACAGTGCTGCTGGGAAAACATGCACCAAGGATGATTTCACATTGTCATTATTTCTTGTAAACAGCTTAAGCATATATGTAAGTATTGAGGAACAAACCACTCCTGTGAGAGTGTTAGTACTTTTTGACCCCTAAACTCAAAAGTTAGGAAATTTCTTGGTGAAATACATGGTGATGTGATCCCTTTAGAACAGCAGGGCAAAACCCCAAAACTTGTGATCAAGTGGGACAATGTTGTGTTGTTGCCTAGTAAGATACTGCATTAATGTATGGAAATTCAGCTCATAGGGACTTGTGAGCATGTATATACAAGCTCATATACTTGTGCCATGTATATGTGCAGTTTATGGGGTTGTTCTAACACCAAGAAAAGAGTCAAAGTTTGGAACACTGCCCAGTTTTTTTACTTGGTTTCCTGTGTATTTGCTTGCCTGTCACATGTAAACCTGTTTTGCCTCTCACTTAGCAGTGGAGTTGTGCCCAGATAAAGGCATTACTTGAACACCAGCTAAATATTAGTTTCATAATACACACTCGTTGCTTGGTCCCAGGGTATCACTCAAAGCAAATTATTCTGCTGTGTTACATTGTCTGTTGATCGCTCCTTTTTGTCTTTTATCCTTGTTGTTTTCTTCCTGTCCTGCAGAAAGCTGAAGTGCCAGGCCATTAGGAAACTGAATTATTAAAACCTCATATTGATTTTTCTTGACTGTATAGCTGATGTTATCATGCAAGGACCTTGCCTTGAGCTGTGCAGAAGGGGTTTTGTGAAACACTTGACAGGTCTCCTCACTCCTTTTCTTCATTACCTTCCATCTCTTTCCTACCCCATCATTTCCAAGAGGAGGTTCTGAAAACCATTATGCAGAGTCATTTCATTTCACTGTCAGGCTCCCTTTGCTAGCAGCCACACAAATGATGGGATTTTTCTTTCTTTTCACTCTGGAGGTACACAAACAGATCAGTCCGTTTGCTTAAAGCCTCGGCACACCGCGGTATCCATGGCAACACACCAGCCTGCGCAAGCATCTGCAGACGCTTCAAAAATCAGAAATACCAAGCGATGACAAGAACTTGCTTCATACAATGGATGTTTATAGGTGTCACGACCATCTGAAACACTTCCTTTTCCACCCATCAGCTCCTTGATTATAATGTGCTTTACATCTTTCTCGCAGCTCCTTTGTCAGAATGCAAGATTCAAGGCAGAAGTAATCCTTCTTTCAATGTTTATTTGCTTTGGGGTTTTTTTGCATTTAGATCACTCGCTGAGGTACCTTATGGGAACGAGCATCCCAAGCAACACTGTTAACTTTCCTCTTTGAACTGAGTTGGAGTACAGAGTACTGAGTTTGTTGTGATAAAATCCACAGCTGTAATTGAAAAAGAAATGGTCTACGTCAATCCAGCTAACAGAAGTAGTTGTGTGAGTGCTAGCCTGAGTGGTGAATTGACCCATCATGTTGCATCAATTACTGGTTACCTATAGTGATGACAGATTAAATAAGATCAATCAACCGTTTTTTGGAAATATTTTTATTTAAGCGTATCCATCTGCTGGTATGGCAGAGACTATGCTAGTGTGTTTACAGGCACTGGTCTTCACCGAATTTGTGTTTGTTGAGATGTCCTTTCAGGAGGTAACATTCAGGTGCTCAGGCTGCATTGCAGCTGAGCTGGTTGCAGAACATGTACTAGTTCACTAGACCAAGCCTGCAAAAACATCTGTAATTCAGGATGGGTAACTCGTGTGGGCACTGATAGACACTGTTAAGAGTCTCGTGCTGGTGATGGCCCTGGCTAAGGAGCAGTTTTGTAATACAGGAAACCAATAGGCAGTCTTCAGGCATTCAGGACCACCTTCCTCAACTCAGGGAAGTATTGCTGCTCCATTAAGGTGTGGTGGGTGTGCTTATCCATCATGCTAGGGCCATTCTCAAACCTAAACTGGACAACTGTGTTTGTTGCTCACACAAAGGCTGGTTACAAGCTCGAGTTTGAAGTTTGGTAATGGGAAAGAGCTCAAGTACATACATGCTTAACATCTAAAAATAGCTGGTGGGAAAATAGCTCCTCGTTTTGTCTGTAATGTTTCCCTTCTCTTAAGAAGTAACATCAGTATTTTATTCATAGAAAGGTGAAAAGAAATGCAAAGCCCAAACCTAAGATGAATTATGCTGCCCCATATTGTGGTGTTAACTTGATTAGGATAATCTGTTTTCAACTGATGATTTAAGATTTGGGCTTAGAAAATGCAGTAACATCTACCTGTTTGAACGTAACAAGAGGATCATATTAAAAGGCCCTATCAAAATTCCACCTTAATAAAACAAGCTATCAGTGCATCAGAGCACTGATGAGCTTCCAATGTGCAAGCATCTCACTGATTCTTTCTAAGGTCTTTAATACTCAGTAGCTACTCTTGGAACAATTCAGACTTTCCCCCAGAACAGGAAATTAAATCTCAAAAATAGTATATTCCTTGTATTCTGACTAGTTTGACTATTCAGTTACTTACATATAATATTTATTTTGAAAAGCAAATTTTCCATGTAGTTTTACTTAGAAATACAATGTGCAGAGATATTTCACTACATAAAACATACTGTGTGCTCTGATCATCTTCTGTTTGGTCCTGTAAGTAGGCAGTGGGTTTTTTATTTTTTTTTTTCGTTTGAAGACCTGATAAGGCTGAATGGTGCATTAGTTTTATTCCCTCAATTCTCAAGACACATAAGATAGAGAAGGCAATGCTTGTAGTAATGACAAGCTAGAGATGGCAAAACAAGTAACTCAACCTGAAACTTACTCGCAATCATCATTCTTTAACTAGAAAATGTCAAGAGCAACAAATCTTATTTTCTTAGAGAGTTTGGGTTTTTTTCTTCTTGTTCAGATGGAAATTTAATAGATGAACTATTGTTCTGTGCCCCAGAAAATGAGTTAAAGCAGTGAAATTTGGTTTAGGTTAAGAACTTTCTACAGCTGAAATGTGCAGGGATCAGTACTTCCCTCGCTTCATTTTGAATACATTTAAAAAAACATTCTGTGAGATGTCACAACAAGTCTGACACCCAGCTTCCTTCTCTTCAGCAGAGGAATCACACCCATAACCAAAATTTCACAGAACTTCAAGAGCTGAGAGGAAAAAGTAGCTGGATTAGGTAAATGACAGGGGAAGAAGCTCTGCACACAACCATAAACCCTGTAAGGGACCACTACTGTCCATTTTTCACATTGATTCATTGGGGACTCTTTCCTTTCAATCCCAGCAGTGAGAAATGAAGGTGTCTGATGTAATGGCATTCTCTACTGCAATTCTTATCTCCTTGCAGCTTGGTGGCCCAAGTATTTTGTACCCTCTCTCTGCTTTCAAATTATTCTACTTCTAATGCAGAGACTGGCTTTTGACATCAAAAGCATTTAGCAAATTAGAGTCTAGCTCCCTGAAGCTAATTCTTCCATCATAATTCACATGGGTACTTAAGAGTCCCTTGCACAAAAAGACCAAAGATAACTAAATTGACAAAGGCAGCATTGCTCTTGTACAAGTCCTTCCACTGGGACAGATCTCACCTTTGCTTAAAGCTTTTCTATAGCACCTGAGACATTTACATTTACAAACAGGTAGGATCTCCAAATAATCTTTGAATGGTAAATGTAATCAAATGGGAGACAGGCAGAAATAGGAAGGCTTTCACATGGAAATGTTACTGCGTGAGCTGATGAGATATAGTTGAGTTTCTCGTCAGAAATAGAAAAAAAAATTGAACATAGTTTGTGATGCAAAGCCAGGGATAAGTCCATTCTATTTTCAGCGGAAGCTTTTATTCTGCTTAGTGGTTGATAAGCATTTGAAGGAGCTCTTCAGCTCGCTTTCCCCCCCCATTGCCTCTGTTGGGCACTAGAGGGACCCTAGAGTTTTCCAACCCATGAAAACATCGCAGCAAAAATGCCGAGGTGGGAGCCCTGTCTTTCCCGGTCACCTTAACCGAGGTGTTTCCAAGGAGGAAGGAGGGGAAAAAAACTGCTCAACCTGCCCACAAACTGCAAATACGCCCCTGAGAGTGATGTGCAAGGGGACCGTAGCAATACTTCTTTGTTTCATTAATCTCACTGGTGCTCGCAGCTCTTCCCATCATCAATAAATAAGAGCTGACTTTGTCCTGACTGCTCTGATTGCTCAGCTAATGTGGTGACATTGGCGCCAAGGCTTGAGTCATTGTGTTTTTGAGAAATTAAATGTTTCCTTCCCTGGTCTGAAGTGATGCCAAATACCTAAGTTGCCACTACTGCATCCCAATAAACTCTCAGGGAAGCAGTGGGTAATTGTTACTTAACTATATAGTAAGAGGCAAATTCCTTTTAAAACAGCATTTCCCAGACAAAATTTCTAATTAATCTGTTCTAAAGAGAGCTATAGGCCATGACATTCCTTTTTCTTTTAGTGAGCAGGCAAAAATCCTCTGTATTTGACTTACCAGACTTCCATACAGAGATCCATAATTCAGTATCTCAAAGCTTTACTATAAAGCTCATGGTTTATGAGGTGATGCAAAATTTTTTTCCCTTTATATAAAAAATCTTTCCCCAGTATCACTTAGTGCAATGATGCTTTCTGATCTCTGCATGAATATTTCTAACAAAAATATGTGCATGCATTTTAATATCTGTAACATGAATTAAATTTTTTTTTTCTGTCTTAAAACATCTAGTGGCAACACTGCTGCTGAATATTTCATGTGAAGTATAGTGTAATTTGACTAGATAATTATCTCAGGGGAAAATGGTGACTGCCATTTTTTCTGTGCTCATTTTTCATCATCTTTGATGATTGTTTAAAGGAGAGACGCAACTGAATGACTAACTTCCAAGACACCTTCTCTCTCTCTCTCTCTCTGCAGGCTGCTGCTGAAAAGAGACAGGCTGCTGCTGTACTGCATCTGAGCTAGAGGCTTGATTTTTCGTCACACATGGAATATTCTGAGCATGTCTCTGGTTAGTTACACCACCCCTCTGATCTCTAGGAATGTTTATGGACAGTGCACAATGTATTGTACACGCCTTTCCATTAAGACATCTTTTCTGTGAAACCCATTGCAGTATTTGTTTCCAATGAAAGTATAGGCTGTCCTTTCTCCCACTCCCCCCTTTTAAAAATATTGTAAGCTTTAAATTAATCTAATTTCCATTTGGATGAAGTTTAACTTTTTCTCCTTGATCAAGTCAACTGCTCATTTGCTCTCGGGCTTCTTCTGACTAGTTTTATTTCAAGCCTGCATTTGCATTATCTAGGTGGGGAGAGGAAGGGGAAAGCTCCTGTGCTGGTGGGGAGAACTCCATCAAGGTCTTTGCATGGATGGCCAGGCCTCCAAGGAAAGACACAGAAAAAAAAAAACAGCAGGAGAAAGGCACTGCTGGTTTTCAGAGTACTGCACACACTGGTGCACATTTCTTATGCTCTGAACCAGTGTCTTTCCTCCTGGCAGCCTGGAAGAAAGACTGACTGCAGCAAATCCATTTCCTCTGAAAGCATCTTCTCTGGAAGGATGTACATCACTGATGGTGAGTAACAAGCAGGGAACATGAAAAAAAACCTAACCTGCTCCCTTTGTGTGGCACTGATTTACAGATGAAATGTGAGAAAACAGCAGTGGAGTGAAGTTCTCTCAACCAGCTTGAGGAGGGCTCAGGAAAAGTACTAGAAGAAATGTTTGTAGTCTTCACTCTCTTTAAATGAAAATATCCTGATTTATAAATGCATAAAAATACTTAACAAAGTAATTTGGCCTTCCCAAGTCACTGCATTAACACTGACATACTCTTAATATGGACTATATGTAGTAGTTGCTGAGGGATGGCCATTTCTTTATGAAGAAACAGAAGCAAGGGCGGGACCTAGGCTCTCCTGAACTGCATTTTGACCACTCAGTCTAAGACACATACGGCCCAAATTACAGATATGAAATCTTCTAGATAACCTGCTAAAGTCCATGAAGAAAACAAGCGCTCAGTACTCCTGAAAATCATGCTTGAAATCAAGCTGACCACCTAAAATTAGTGACATTTTGGAAAACATGTAGATAACTTGCTCACAGTGATACAGCAAAATGCAACCAAACTGAAATGAATGTTTAAATTTTTTCCGCTGCAGTATGGGTAATAGTGTGCAATCTAGGTCCCCAAATATGAAGATATTTATCTTCATGGAAGCAAACTATAGTACCTTCAAAACATTATTAGGAACTAATACATATGTGACATAGTCGGAATTTTTGGTTAAGATTCTGACAGACTGACTTTTGCAGTTTTTAACAAACTAAAATTTGCTTAGGAAATAGAAGAGATAAGAAAGGCAGCATTTTACTCTTTCATCTCCAGCACGGGCTGATTGAAATGACGTGGTTCTGGCTATAACAGGTGGGATGAGCTGATGCTGTAGTGATACTGTGGGAGGAATGACTTTGGAGCGTAGCAACTATCATGGACATCCTGAGGGGCACAGTTCAGCTCGAGAATGTGGTAAGCGACAAAGTAATAGGATATCTTTTATTGCAATATTCCAGGAAATGGCTGGAAAGCCTGGCCCTACGACAGCAGTGTGGAAGTGAGCAGCAGCGCGGTGTCTGAGGGTGCTGTAAACGCGTTTTCTCACCGGTCTCACTGTTATTTGCTCTCTTTCTCCAGAGGAAAAGCAGGGATTAGACTGAGCTGGACTTGCACCGTCGGAAGATCCAAATGAAATCAGGTGACGGGCTCTCGGTGTCTCACCAGGAGCGGGGCAGCGCTGGACACGGCCCCACCGGGCCCGTGCCCGGGCGTCCCGGAGGCTCGGTGTCTCTGCAATGCAGGGGCCGGGGCGGGGCGGGGCGGCAGCGAGGGGCCGCTCCTCCACCTCCAGAGGCGCGGGGGCCCTGCGGGAGCGGCGGCGGGGCCGGGGCNCCCCGAGAGCGCCGGGGCGGGTCGGCTTCAGCCGGGTAGCCCGCGTTCCTCTGCGTGCCCGTCGGTGCCGGCAGCCGCCGTGGCGCTCAGGTAAGGGCCGTGCCGAGCCCCGTCGGGGAAGGAGGAGGAGGGACGGGCGGGGCGGGGGCCGATGCGGAGTGCAGGGAATGGGGAGGTGGCGGGGGGGGAAAAGCCCCGCGCCCTTCCCGCCTTGCGGCTGTCGCGAGCCCTTTTTTGGGGAGCTCGTGCCGCCCCGGTCCCGCCGGTGCTCCCTCGCTCCGACCTTCCCTCCTTTCTTTGGGCCCTTCAGCCCCGGAGCCAGAGCGGAGTTGTCCGCGGGTCGAGCTCGCGGAGGTAAAACCGGGGTGAGCGGGGCGGCCCCGCGGTAACGCCCGTTTTACCTGCATGAGGGCGGCTGCCTCTGAGGGCTCTGAGCATCCCCGGGCTGTAAAACCCCTCCGCAGGATGGGAACCTCTGTCCTGTTCTGCCCCCACCCCTAAGCTTCTCTAAGGGGATCTGCGCGGCTGAACAAAGAGCGTTGTGTGAGGCGAGGGCTGTAAGCGCTGTTAATTTGCATCGGGAAGGAGGGGGGGGGGAAGAAAAAAAAAGCCACCACCAGAAAAATGATTCCCTGTATTGCATAGATCAGGGAGGAAACAGCCGCGCACGGGAGCCCGGCGGCGAACAATGCCTTTTTATGTAAGAGAAAATGATGTAGAATGTGGCTGGCTCGGATGGCTGCAGGTAGGAGCCGTAGGCGTGTGCTGCGCTGCTGCGCTGCCGCACCGACCCACCACATAAACCCACCGATAAAACTCGCCTTCATCTGCCCTGTGCTCATCCGATACTCATCCCGGACACCCCGACCTGCCCTTCGGATAAAATGAGCTTTACGGAACACCTTCGGGAAAGAAGGGGGTGTGCCGCATGCCGGGAGAATTGCTCTCCGCGTGGAAGATACCGACATGGTTAATTTCCCCCGGTTAAGCAGGAACTTTCGGTTTCCTCCGAATAAAAATATTCTCTTGTGTTTTTGGTACATTTCACGATTCTTCCTGAGACAGACTTGTAGGTTTTCACTTGTAAGTGAGCATTAACGTAGAGTCATGCAGTAGAATGGGATGTATTGCACACATATGTTGAAAGTCTTGCTTATTCTAGGTCTCTAGCATCAATTTTCATAATTTGCCATGTCTCTTTGGTCATGTCAATAAATCATACTCCATCCTTCCTCAAAAAATCACTTGCTGTCCAGCATTTGTGCTGCTCATTGTTCAGAAAAACCTGTCCCTTTTGTTTTCAGAAGGGTTCTTGCATGTGAGATTGAACCACATATTCTTTTCGTTCTGTTTCTTCCTATTTTCTCCATAAACCTTTGTTTTTCTCTCTGTGAAAGGACCTGTTTCTTTTCACCTGTGCTGGTTTGGACTAGCAGGGATATCTAGACTACAGATCTCATAGCTGATAGACCCAAGAAGAGGCTCAGCTGCAGAATGTATTTATTTTCTATAGCTTCTTTTGCTTCACCCCTGACTGGATGGCATAATCACAGCATCTCAGCCCTTGCCTGGGAAGAGAATGTGCTGAGAGGGCATGACATAGTGAAGTTGCCCCTGCATTACGTCACAGATCACGATTCATGGACAGTGGAAGGCTGGGCACTTTACCTGAGCATGCTACAGACTCTCTTCAGTTAGCATAAAGGCTGCCCAGTTAAGTTTGGGGACGGTTGTTCATTTCTCCAGCTGATGTTTTGAAAGCATGACATGTATAACAGAGCCCAGACTCGCCCATGTAGCACCTAGGACTGGGAACCACCGAATTCCTCACTGTCTGTTTCATTTGCAAGACGCTCATGGTGCAATCAGCAGTGGGCAACACCTCATGTGGTACCAGTTTCCTGTTGATTTACAGATGAGCTAAAGGAGCTCACTGAAAATAACCCCAATGGCTTAGGGAGGCCATTCTGCATGGTAATGAAACCTAGAGCCCTGGCACAGGGCTCTAGGAAGAGGGGTGATCTGAGCAGTGGAGCACAGTGCCATAAACTCTATCTCTTCCTATCTTATCTCATCAAGGGACAGGATTTTGTTAATGGAGCTTTTCAATTTGTTCCACCCATATTGCACGTTTCCTGTGGGTGTTTGAGAGAAGCCAAAGAGCTGTCATCCTGAGAATTAAAAGTTACTGTTCTTCTGTGGAGAGTTTTAGCACACTGGAGGGTAGGTCATTATGTTTATAATGCAGTTTGTTACATAAAGCAGCATTTGCAGCCTTGATTTAGAGGTCTGATGTAATTGTTATGGTATGTTATATCATACCCACTTAGTTGTGTACTTTAATATGTTTGGGTAATAAAGAAATAGTTGTAATTTAATGACCCCTGAGGTGCTGTGCCCAGGCAGGAGCTATCTGATCACAACAGTCCCTAAATGAATTGCTGTAGTCTGTGGGTTAAGAATTCCCTTGTTGCTAGATGTTTTTTCCAGAAGCATACCTTTCCCTTTAGTGTATGTCATGCTCCTTTCTATACAAGTTACCCTTTGCTAAACCATATACCTGAATTCACAGAGGAAACATTTGCTATGTGTGCTGACAAGTGGGCTCTGGCACAGTGCTCACTTAACAACTGTCTGTGGAAGTTGCTAGAAATATCTAACCACAGAAACAGGGGTGAAGCCCATTGCAGATTCTGCTGGGCTGTTTGAGTTTCACCTCCCAATGTGGCTTTGTCGTGCACATGTGTTGGAGACAGGTTTGTTTTCTTAATGGGGTTGGAAGAAGAAGTCAAAAAGAATTTAGGTTGTCAGGACTTTATGACAATGGCTTTCTGAAAGTCACCTTTTGATTACTAATGTCTCTACAAAGGCACTGGCAGAGCTTGTAACACATCTGCAGCATATGAAGGATCTGAAATCTGATCTGCCATGGTGGACAAATGATAATCAGCTTAAGAAAGGAAAATAAAAGCTCTGCTGGTGCCTAAAGCCCGAGTTCCTTACAGATCTTTTGCCTATGGTGCAGGCAGTGGCTATGCTGAGAACTGCTGAGATCTGGTAAAACTTCTGGCTCACAGTCAAAGAAAAAAAATCCACCCCTTGTCTTTATTTGGGTTTCAGAAGAGGCATTTCTGGCTGCAGGACACTTGAAGTTGAACTGAAGCCTTAACTAGGAAGAGATTAGGGATTGTTGCGCTTAACATGCACACAAATAATGACCAGAAATTTGGAAAGGTGTAATAGGGGTCCTAAGACTAGGTGACCTCCCAAGGTCCTTTCTAAACTGAGCTATCTGATGATCTAGATATTTTGGGTTTTGTGCTGTCTTTAACTCCATGTGTGCCCTTGATGAAGAAATAAAAGTATGCATGTGCTAATACGTAGAATTGTTCCTTAAGACTCAAGGATGCTTGTTCTGTTCCATCCGTATTTATTCAGTTCCAATACATGCTTAATTGTGCTTAAAAATCAGCTGTAAGCATGCTTAAAAGTTAAGCATGTTCTTACAGAAAAGGGAATGTTTTTTCTAAAAAGAGAAATAGGATAGATTCATGGTATGTGGGCTCACTGTTGTAAACCCTTTGATGATATTTAGAGATACCAAGTACTTCCAGAGAAAGTGTGGAAATGTGCAGTGTTCTCTGATATCATGACATGATTTATCTCTTCCCAAACACAGGTGCACATGCTAAGGCAGAGTATGGGTAGGTCTTGACATATTTAGGTTTGGTTCTTTTTCTTCCATCCTTCTGCTTCATGTACAGGTGTGCTTATTAGCAACACTTCTGTACTGCATCTCCGTTAATAAGAAAAAACAGCATGAGACTTATTTCCATGGGTGGAGCTGATTTAGAGGATTGGTGCTGGAAAACGGAGATGGTTTAAGCTGTCTGCCTCAGTAAAGGAAAAAGCTTTTATTTAATAGGAAGGTTTAATAACAGGTTTTGCTACTAAACTATACAAGGGTGTTTTAGATGGAGGTTCAATGTGACATTTGTAATTGCTTTCTAGGTATTGGAGGAAAGAACTGATGTATCCATGGGGTTAATCTGGATTGTTGTTGGCCACATGGGTTACTATACTAGCTGTTAAGAGGATTTGAGGTCTTGATTGACCCATTTTACTTTAACACTAATTGTTTGCTGTTGTACTAAGGAGAAAAGATGAGCTAATCCTTATGGTTTTACACTCACTGCTGTTTTTCCCTACAGCAGTCTCACAGATGAAACTGATCTTTGTTCTTTTGTCTTGATTGGGGAGGTGGTGGAAAGGGATAACACACATCGGTTTCAGAGTCTTAGTGTTTGTACTCAGTACCCTGTATCTTTGTTAGGGTGCCAGTTTGAAAGGAATGATGATGAAAAGTTGTGGCTTGTTCAATTCTCTTTGTTTTCTGCAATCTGTGAAACAGGTTAGTGCTGGTTGGTAGGCTTGACCAGTGTTGTGATATGTTGTTTCAGCGTTTTTAAAGTACACATTTTTCTAACTCTCTGTGATGTAATGAGACTATTTATTACACCACAGAAACATTTATTTATTTTAGCACACGATGCTTCCAGATAAAATACGTGTGTGTTTCATATAGTATAAAGGAGACAATGGCCTTATTACAACCAGCAGTGTTAAGTGGTGAAAATCAGAATACTGTGATATGTTCATTGAATCTGTACCTGGCTTGCACCATCTGGAAAGAGACAATGCCATTTGCAGCTCAGTCTTCTGATTATTGAAAATCTGGGGTACTTTTTGCCATCAGGGAAATAATCAGTTTACACCTGACAATTCTTAAGTTACGGATTTGTAGGTGGAATTAAGGTCCTCTAAAATTTTGCCTCTTCATTTAGACTTGGCACTCATGATATAAGGAGCTGAGGAATATTTCTTGTCTTGTGTCAAGCTCCCAGCAAGAAGTAGGAAGATTTCTTTCTTTTAGTACTTCTAGTAGCTCTAAGACAGTTAAATTGCAGTAACTTCCAGTGAGTTGAGTCTATGAAAAGTTGCTTTTCTTTCTGTGAAACTTGTCGTTTTATTCTCTGAGTTTTAGACTACATTTCAATAGCTGTTTGCAAAATTAGCTGTATTTAAAGTGTATGTAACCTCTGGATAAACAACACAAAATCCCCCAAACAAACCAAACCCAGTAGTCCAGTCATGCCAGCTAACTTGGCAGCATTTAATTGTATTGATTCAATTAACCCTATATTTTCACTTTGTTTCTGGAGAGAATGGTAGGGGCTGGTTTCTGGTTTAAAACTAGGAACTGTCAGTCCTATCTTTAGGAACATAGATTATCTCTTGAAACAACTGCTTGGCTATACAAAACTTGCCACTTTTCCTGAGGTTTTGATCCTGGATGAACAAAGCTAGGAAGTGTCTCAAAATGAAAATGTATTATGAAGGTTCTGAACACAATTTGGGATGTGCTTTTGAAAACTCCTGCATTGGTCCAAATTTGATCCAGAGATGGACAGTAGAAAATGCTGAAGACATTCAAAAGTGGCCTGCGTGCTTTGCTGCTGGGCCAGATTCCTGTGTCTGCTGGCTGTGAGCAAAGATGGATTGGCCTCCTTCCCTATGTGTCTCAACCATGGTGAGTGCCTGGAGGAGCCTCAGCTGAGTTTGAGGTGCACCTAAGCTTCTCTCTTTTTGTTCTCCTCACTTTGTGTAGAAGGTATCTGAATAGCTTGGGCAGCAAGTGCAATTGCAAGGTGGCAGACATATAAGTGCGAGGACACTTTTCTCTGGGAAGACTCAGAGTCTCAGAGGGACTGTGAGGAAAGCATTTTTTCTATGTCTGCTGTGAAATGGGCTGAAAGCGTGTTGTTCAAAACCCTTTGGCTTTAAGGAGGGTTCAAGCATAGATTTCAATTCTGGTTAGCTGGAAATCTGGTCAGCTTGTTTTAGCTAACCAGATCTTCTTGTGCCAAGTTACTGTTTTCCACAGCAGCCCCTCTTTGACCACCAGGTCTGAGCAGATAGATCTGATCCCCTCATAGGGACTTTGACCACACCCATAGGCTGTGCCAGAGCTTACTGCTAACACTTGCTGATGTTAACATGCTTTTACTGTCCCCTGGCTGATTGTTGGACAAAGAATCTTTTAATGCCCCTGCCCGATTCTTGCAGCTGCTTCTGTGTGATGTCTAAGGTGTGCCTAGGCATCCCTTCCTCTTCTGACCACGTGGTATTGCTCAGACGGCAAAGCTTCTCTTTTTGTTTGAAGTACTGTGACTGGCCTGATGACCAGCAGCTGTATGTTCACGTGTAGGTTTCTGCTGAGAGAAGACTCCTGCTGACACATCCCTGGCTACTGGTGCCTGGTGTGCTCTCAGGTGTTGGGCTGCTCCTCTTGCAGGCTGGGTTACAGGGTGTGCCGGGCAGGCAGGCTGCCCTGCCTGTTTGCAGCAAGACTCTAGTCATGTGTGTAGGCATTTTTCTGCCTTGAGTATGCTGAAACTAATACTAGCTTTTATTTCCATCAGCAATTAGACGATTTTTCAAGGAGGCTGAAAAAAAAACCCCAGAGGCTCAGAAAGGAGACACGCAGGGGTGGAGCTGGATGATTTGCAGAGGAGGAGAACAGACCTTGCTCAAGGGGTGGTCTGGATGGTTGGTCATTCATATCCCATCCTTCTTGTCAACCTGTAGCTTGGGATGGGAGGGGATCAGAGATGAAGGCAGATGTGGTGGTCCTAAGCTGCTTCAATACTGTATCCTCCTTCAGAACTTCCCTGCTACCTGTATTACAAAATACATAGTGCAGGGGGATAGCCACAAGAATAGAAGGGATATTTCTGAAATAAGAGTGTCAGCTCCTCCAGATTTGTATCAGAGTTCTTGATTTGCACTGATTCAGTTAGGGCAGTGTTTGTGCCAAAGGCTGCTTACAGCATGCTCAGAACCTACCTGGAGTCAGTGTCTGTGTTGCCAGGAGTCCAGAGCAGACCTAGCCATGTGGCTGTGTCTGGAAGGATGTGCCCATCCTCTGTCTTTTGCAACATTATTGATTTGATGTCCTATAAAGAAAATATCTTCCAGGAAAATGATAAAGAAACATATAAATCAGGCTGAAGGAGGCTGTGTATTTATTTTGTTTTAGGGAGATAAAATATGTATATTTCTTGAAGTGGTAAAGGGAAAGTTGTCAAATTTGTGAGAGTTGTTTTGGTTTGAAAGACAGGTGTCTGCCAAGGAAGGCTGGAATATCCCTTGGAATAGGAAGTGTGACCCCCTTTCCTCCAAATTATTATAACTTTGAAATTGAAGAGGCTTTCAGGCAAAGATGTGGGAAAAGGAATAGCAGTCTCTTACTAATATATACACGTGTAACAAGGCAAACAACACCAACAGCTGCAACACCAAACAGAAGCACAAACCTGTGGGAAGATAGCTTGTAAGGATAGTGCAGAAGGCAATTTTCCTCAATGAATTAGAGCCGTACTGATTGCTGAGAGGTGGAGACAGCCTTGCCTGCCCAATGAGGATGGGTGTTATAAAAGAGTGGGGTAGCTGGTCAAGAGCAAGGTGGAGTTGGAGCTTGAGATCCAGAGTGTGCTGGCTGTGCTGTGAGGAGGAAGGGACAGACAAGGTAAGAAGATGCTGTGTGAAGGACAGACAGCGTTAGGTAGCTGGGTAAGGGACAGGTTGGGTTTAGCCAGTCATGCAGAAGGAAGAAGGAAACTTGCAGAGAGGAGAGGAGTCAGTGCTGTGTGGAGCTGCCTGTGAGGAAAGGAGTCAGAGCTGCCTGAAAGAAGGCATGAAATGTTTTTAATAAAGAACTGATGATCGTGTCTGTCCAGTCCGTCTCAATGTAGATACTACAACCTCTTTCCCTCCAAATTATTATAACTTTGAAGTTAAGGCAAAAGGGAAAAGGAATAACAGTTCTTTACTAATATGTACACATGTAAAGAGGCAAACAAACAGCAGCAGCAACACCAAACAGAAGCACAAACCCAGTCCCATCCTCTCTCACCACAGGCCCTTTCCCCTTGGTGCAGTTCCGGTCATGGCCAGCAGGGACGCTGCTGGCTCCTGGCCGGGCAGGGCAGTGTGGTCATTCCTCCAGGCCTGCAGAGGGCGCTGCTGGCTCCTGGCCGGGCAGCGCAGTGTGGTGATTCCTCCAGGCCTGCAGGGGGCGCTGCTGGCTCCTGGCCGGGCAGGGCAGTGTGGTGATTCCTCCAGGCCTGCAGGGGGCGCTGCTGGCTCCGGGCAGTGCAGTGCGGTGATTCCTCCAGGCCTGCAGGGGGCGCTGGGGGCTCCTGGCCAGGGAGGGCAGTGTGGTCATTCCTCCAGGCCTGCAGGGGGCGCTGTGGTGCAGGCTCCTCATGTGGAGCAAACCAGCGGCAGAGGGAAGAGGGGTTTCCTTTACCAGCCTGCAGGGGCAGTCGGTCCCGCTGCCCCTCAGGGTGTGAAAGGAGCTGTGGTGGAACCTTGGAGCAGCAGAGGGAAGACCCTGGAGTGGCAAACAAAACACAGCAGAAACTCTGCAACCCTAATGGGAACCACAAGAGGTTGAGCAGACACAGATAGCGGGGTAAAATGTAGTGAAAAACCCAAAGCCGCCGCAGAAGACAGCGGGGCTGGGCAGCGGCAGCTGGGTCCTGCAAGCAGCCATGAGAGGCTCCCTCAGAGTGGGGTGGGGCTCAGGATCCCAGATTTTCCCTTGAGGCACCTGAGTAGATGGTGAGAGGCCTTTCCAGTGCGATCAGGTATTCCTAAAGTCCCAGTTCACCAGCTGCTCTTACGAGCAAAGGCTCAAAGAAGAAGCAGTATGGTGGCTGGAGTCCCTGGCAACAATGAATTCTCCCCATGGTAGCGGCAACTTGACCATTCCCCTCCGTTGCAAAAGTGAGTGAGAAGCTGAGCCCAGCCCCTCATCCCCTAGCCAAAATCTCATGGTGTCTTTGCCCTTCCCAAGAGAGAAAAAGCCCAGGTAAGAGTAGCCAGCTGCAGCCTTCCCCCCAGCTTGGCCACTTCTTATGCCTCTTAAGTACTAATCGTTATCATCTCTTAGGCAACAAATAGGACAAAAGTCTCTTGAGTGAAAGAAAAAAAAATCCTAACCTTCTATTAAAAAAAAAAAAAGAAAAATAACAAAGCAAAAAAACCCCTGTATGTGTGTGTGGAATGCCTAATAACCTGATTCATTCGATAGAGTGTGGTAAATAATCTTTCATTCCATGTTGTTGTGCAAAGTTAAGCTTTTCAGGCTGTAGAGAGCTGGTTGTGCTTCTGAATAAAACTCAGCAGAATATAGAATCTAAGCATTTATTACCCAGTGCTGTCTGCTACAGCATATAATAAAATTATGTTTAAACTTTAAATAAAAGGTATTTTGTATAATTGCAAATTATAATATATAGTTTTATACTCCACAGTTTGCCAGAAATAGCGGAAGTGATTTATAGATAATACTTGCAGTCTTTTAGTTTAGATAATTTTTAATGGTGTGCTACTGGTGTTGCATAAAACATTAGTAGTATTTTGAATGCAGTATTAAAAATTCTTCTAAATGTACCTTTCAATACAAATAGTTGAGAATGTTTTTTGTGGAATGCATTTAGGAAAAAAAGTCCAACTGTATGAACTTAGAATGACCTCTAGTACTCTTCTCTGAGCAAAAAAAGCTGAATTCACTTAGGCTTTTTTTTTTTGCCTTCACTAGTTTTTGTCCACTGTACGCTTGCATCATCACTTAGCAATAAATGGAATTAAAAATTTGTTGCAAAGCTTTAATTGATAATTACAGGCACTCGGAAATTAGAAACACATTTCTCACTTTACCATATTTATGATATTGAGACATCAGATGCTGGAATGTGTGTTTATTTAGATGGTAATGCTGGTATCAGGATGCCAGCACTGACCTGCATCATTACCTGTAGTTACCAATAGGCACATTCAGTTTCCATAGGCACAGCCAATCGGGCCTTTCCATGGGTCTGTTCAGAAGCTGACCTTTGGGTGGGTGCTGACGTGTGAAAGTGCTGCCAGTGTTGCTTGATGTGCACTGAGCAGGTTTAATTATGAGGACTTCTGTCCTTTGATTCACCTGGACTAAGCAGTCTTTGAACCCTTTATTGTAAGCTCAGGGTTGTATTTATGACACTTATAGTAGGTAAGTAGTATCTGCTGAAACAAAGCCTTATTCGATGCTTTGAAATCTTTTTTTATGAACTTGATTCTACTTTTTGTTTTTTAGCAGAAATGTATTTGTACACTGCTATTTATGAGAGAGTAGTCCTTCACTGTAGTTAATTTATTTTTTAAAAGATACTGACAATGACAGTATTTAATTGGAGGAAAGCATGTACCTCTCTGAGCCAGCAGATAAAAATGCTACTGGCTTTTTTAAGGCAGATACTCCTTTTTTTGGGTGGTGTCATGAATTTTCTGTTCTATTCCAGTGATGGGAACAGAGCAACTTGGTGAATGTGCAAGCTGTAAAGTAACTTGTTTACACTTTAACTTAAGTATTTTAGGACTGAATTCTTTTACTACCTATTACAAACAGGAGGAGGGAATAAATACTTGGAAAAAAATATTGGGCAAAACTAACATATTCCATACTTTAGGACATGAAGCCAACTTCACTACCAGAGTAAGTCAGAAAGTCTTCCTTGCAGACACTGTATTGCAGATTTGGCATTATGGATCATTACTCTGAAATACCTCTGTTGCTGGCACCAGGTAATTACTGCTCTGCCAAACTCATGTGGATTTAAGTACTGAAGTTTCAGTTGCTTGGAAGATTTGAGTTATTTTTGTTTCTAATTTGTTTTATATGCTGGTAGAAGCTGTAAATTTTTTTCCGAAGGGGACGGAATTTTCTTCTGCATTTTAAGTTATTGCAAGATCAGTCTCAGTGACACTTCTTATTCCAGTGTGCAGTGGAATAAGTGATTTGTCTGTATCCTGGAATGGGGAGAGAATGAATATTTTACCTGTACTGTGTGTTTGTGTTTTCTGTAGTGGTGTTTTGGTGCCTTTTTCTTGATTGCCTAAGAGAGAGGGAAGGTAAGTGAAAAATGAGCTTTCCTCCAGTGAGAAAGTGATCTGTGGGCACATTAAAAGAGGAAAAAAAGAGATCAGAGAAATGTGCTGTATTTTCACTTGAAAAACTAGCTATGACGACTTGTTTCAGCTGTTAGAGGTAGGTTCAGAGCTGACAGGTCAGTAGGAATAGAATTTGCCTGTTCCAGCAGCTGTTGAACAACAGATAAAAAAGAAGTGGCTATCTCCTTCTATTCTTGTCTTTTCCCCATCCAAGCACGACATAATTTTCTTTAGGATTCTGTTTCTTTCATGCCTTTGCAGTTGGAAAATCTGGTGGATTTATCTGCCCTACTGCTCTTACCTGCAGGCAAAGGTTGATCTAGATTGAAGTGTAATCCTCCTAGATTAATAAATAAGCCCTGCCCCATGTCTGTGTCACTAAGCAAGTGAGTAGCTCTTTGAAGAATGTTTTGAATCTTGTGAAAATAATTTCTAGCAGAAGCTTGCATTTTAAAAGACATTAAAATATACAGATAGTAAAATGAACAAGCAAGTAAGTGTGCCTCAAAAATAAAGGTTCTATATCTCTAGTCACTTGTAATATTTCCCTTTCTGTGATGGATTTACTTTGTAGCTGAACCTGAAAATCCTTCACAACTGGCACTAGTGCTGGGCAATTTCCCCTTCCAATGTAGGTCTGTCTGCATTTACCTCTTTCAGTTTGTTACCTTTCAGTTTAATCACTCATTTTGTGTTGAAACATAGCTCTGAGCAGAGTTCCACATAACTATGAAACCTGCAGTATAGATGAAACTGTGGAAAAAGAACATGTGATATTCTTCTGCTGGATTTTGTTTTGTAATGAGATGTTGCTTGTTTTCTGAGGAGCTTGGGATTGTGGGCAAGACAACTGTGGGATGAACAGTGCATATGAGCTTGGTGGGGCTCTGGGATAGTGGTGAGAGCTGCTGGTGTGTCCCTAACAGGTGTGATGTTGGTTTTGGTTGTAGGTTGTCCTGTTTGCTTCGGTCTTGATCCACAGTAGAACCAAAGAAGCTTTTCTTGGCTTGAAAATGATTTGTGTTGCATTTTCTGGGCAAAATTTAGCTTTGCCTCTGTTTCCACCAATAAATGGATCAGGGCCTATCATATCCCCATAGGCAGTGAAGGCCTAGGGTGCCTGTAGACTGTGCCGAGGACTGCTGGGACAGTGGCTCTTTGGGGTACTCTTAGGTGCCAAAGACCAGCAGAGCAGATTCTTAGCTGCTGGGTGGAGTAGGTGTTTTTGCCCTGTGTGTCTCTGAGCTGCAGCTGTTTCCATTTCATGACCTGCTAACTCCCAAGTGCAACAGGAGCATCCTGACCGTAGAGTTCCCCAGCACAGACTGCTTTTCCATACCCTGGAAGGAGTAACAAGGGCTTTTGTCTTTGCTGTAAAAATGAGTTTTCCCTGTCGTGTTTGAGAAACACTGACACAATTTTTCTGTGCATACCCACTGACCCTGTTACTTGTACATAACCAGTCTGAAACTTTCCTGAGAACTCTCTACTGCAAGTGTGCAAGTAAATGTTTTCTGGCTTTGGCCTATGAAGAAGAGAGATAAGATGGAACTGAGCTACAGGCTGTGAGACACGCCTGCTGAATGCCATGGCAGCACAGAGAAGCTTGTGTCTGCCTGACCTTGGCGGGAGGAGATGTGATGTGGCAGATGCTCTGTGGAGAGGAGCCTGCCAGACAAGTGCTGTTGAGTCTGTGCAATTAGTTGTCACAAATGGCAGCCAAACTGGGACTTAAATAGGCAACTAGTGGCTGCATGATGCTCAGCTGAACTTTACAGGGGGCCGAAACAAAGCCTGTGGTGCCTGTTGACCTTTCTGCAGGATGGAGGGTAAGCAGCCGAGAACTATGGGGAGTGATGTATCCCAGGAACAAAAGGATGTCCCAGAGACGATGCAGCTGATTTTGAAAAAACATGTCAGGAAAACTGGATCTACGGATTAGAACACACTCTTGTTATGGGCTAAAGTCTGTGGTCTGACTCTAAATAGCACCAGTGTTCTTGACCCTTGGACATGGGACACTTCAGGGGATGCTTTGTGGTACCAAGTTACATGGGGTGACAGAGCACTGGCAGAGGTTTTGTGTCCATGGTGGACAGTATTTGAGGCGCTCATGGCACATGTGGCACCTGGAGACCGGAGAAAGGACACTTGTGCTGCCTCGACAGTCATAGCGGCCCCTTCTGTCCCACCATCGAGCAAAACACAAGGTTCTGATCATAAGCTTGTCAGGGCTGTGGAAGGAGAACTGGAGGATGTTTTCTTTTCTCCCCAATCCTTTTGATTCTGCTTATTGTGATGGATGCTCCTGTAATAATCCTGGTTTGAAAACTGTCTTTTCAAGCTAAAATTATACAAAACCATTAACTCTTTTCTATATTGCTTATTTTTAGTTCCTGTCTGTAGGCAGAAACATTCCCTTGTAATTTTAAGTTGTTTCCCAAGGTTCTGTCTGTTAAATCACTGTCTCCATTCATGGGAAGGATGGTTACCAGTTATTGGGTGTTTTGATCTGTCTGCCTGTTCATGGGGAAAATAAGCTCTTGTGAAGTCACATTATCTTGTGGAGAACCTGGGCAGACTCAAGTGAGTAATGTGAAGGAGATAAATTATAAAATGCTAAGTAGTTGAAAAGGCACATGTACTTTACTTCCTCACCCTAGCCTTTGGGTTTTGTTGAAAACAGTGACGTGAAAATGTAACACTTCAAGCTCCAGAGATCTGGCAAACCAATGGCACACATTTTCCTCAGTTTGGGAGGTTGACATACGTTCATGTTATGATTGATAACTTTTCCAAATGTATTTTTGCTTCCACCCATACAGGTGAATGTGTGAAAGACATTCAGCATTATTTTTTGTCTGCTTTTGCAGCCCTTGGAGTATCTCTCTCCTTAAAGACTGATAATGGGCCAGCCTATACATCCAAACGGATGGCTGACTTTTTCATTTGTGGGGGGTGCACCATGTAATGGGTGCTCTACATTTCCCTATGTGTCAAGTGATTGTTGAACAGGCCCATAACACTCTCAAGTCCATGCTGTTGAAACAAAACAAGAGGAGTGCAGGGATGGGATATACCCCCCATGAAAAACTACAGAAAAGCCTTGTATGTTCTTAATTTTGGGAATCATGTTCAGAATGACCTAACCCCCATCCAACGACATATTAATGAATCACAGGCTTACTTAGAAAAAGCTCAAATACTTTTTAGGAATCTTGAAAGTGGAAAATGGGAAGGACCCTTTTAGTTGATAACCTAGGGGGAGGATATGCTTGTGTTTCTACAGGTTCTGGTCCACAGTGGGTACTGGAGTGCAAGAGTGGTTTGACCAGCCTTGGTTGCNCCATTGTTTAATGGGCCCATAGGACTCTCAAGTCCATGTTGTTAAAAGAAAAAAGGGGGAGTGTAGGGATGGGATGTACTCCCCACAAAAGACTGCAAAAAGCCTTGTGTGTCCTTATTTTTTTGAATTGTGTTCAGAATAACCTAACCCCCATCCAACACCCTTTTAGTGGATTGCAGGCTCACTTAGAAAAAGCTCAAGTACTTATTAAGAATCTTGAAAGTGGAAAATGGGAAGGACCCTTTTAGTTGATAACCTAGGGGGAGGATATGCTTGTGTTTCTACAGGTTCTGGTCCACAGTGGGTACTGGAGTGCAAGAGTGGTTTGACCAGCCTTGGTTGCTTCTGGCTTCATCATCAGCTTGTTGGGAAACTGAGGGAACAAGATGAATGGAGCTTGTTTGATTTGGGCCGTGGGTTAAACATGTTCTAATGTTGGGAGTGTTTTGTTTTGTGATTCTTGTTTGTTTGGTTGATCAAGCACTGAAAAAAGTTATGGTAGTACAATTTGAAAACAAAAAAGTGGGGGGATGTAGAGAGAGATAAGATGGAATTGAGCTCCAGGCTGTGAGATGCACCTCACATTAAAGTGTGTTGCTGATGTGGCAATGTGTGTTGGGTCACTTAGTGAAGAAATACAGTATTTCTTCTTCACTTCTTCTGTGTCTTGAAGTGTATAAAACCAGCTTGTTTCTCTCATTAAATATCTCAGTATCCCCACTCATCTGAGTGTGCATGTAGTTGTCACAAGCCTGAAATGTGAGATACTTTATGCAAACTAAACCTTAGCACAGTAGTGGGAGCCAGGAGAAGCCATCCTTTCCTACTAAGTAGCTGGGATATGGTCTCTTGGCAGCCAGGGCTTATCCCAGCTGGTTCTGTGGGGGTCTCGTGCCTGTTTGCTCCTATGATGCCTGGTCCTTGCCTGATCCTGTGGGAAGCTGGCTCAGTAAGTTGAGCTGGGGCAATGCTAATGCTGTACAAAAATTACTTTCTACCAGTGCAGCTCTCTAAATTGTTCCAGAGCACTGGTGAAGGGGAGGGGCAGGCATGTGTGTCTGTAAGCTGGAAGGCTTTTACATGTCTTAAAGACAGGGATTTTAAGGAACTTAA
Source organism: Buphagus erythrorhynchus (assembly GCA_013400855.1). Taxonomy (NCBI): domain Eukaryota; kingdom Metazoa; phylum Chordata; class Aves; order Passeriformes; family Sturnidae; genus Buphagus; species Buphagus erythrorhynchus. The sequence continues at coordinate 39,427 of VZTT01045261.1, forward strand.
CTGCTCCATTTTGAAAATAAAGTTAACAGGATATAACCACACTGATAGATTGTGCTGCTCCCTGAAAGAAATCAAATTACCCTGGTTGTCAACCTTGCTTAGTACATTTTAAATCACCTGTTTTCAATGCAAATGGTACTATTGTAAAAACTGCTCTTACCTTGGAATTTATTTTTTTTTTCTTATGAAGGACATAAGCATAGGGTCACATTGAAAATGTTGCATTTCCTGTTAAGAATCAGAAATAGTCCTGGCACAGTCTTTTGGCGATACTCACAGGGTGATATGTGTGGTAATAAACAGCCCTTCTAGGCTTTCTGCTTTGGGCTCTGAACTTTGCTGTGCTGCAGCTGACTTGCTTGCAATAAAGCCCTTGTCTGTGTCTTAAATGAAGGACTTTCCTGAGTTAGAAATTGCCTTCCACGGAATTAGGGGAGGAGGAGTGATGTGTATTGTGAAGAAAAGCTAAGCCAGGAAACACCTGGCAACCAGATGGCCCCTAGCATGCTTCATTGTACCCACACCTTCATTAAGGATTACTTTGGCTGTCTCTAGGTAATAGATTTAGAGGTTTGGGGTCACAAAGAATTAGAAAATTGTAGCCAGTTGCAATTATACAGGAGTTATTTTTAGAAGACAAAGAACTGAGCTGAAAGCTGAATTAGAGGTACTTGAAATGTTGGGGCTGGAATTTTCTAGGTGACTGACAAAGTAGCCCATGCTCTCCAGTCAGAGGCACAAAGCCACCCAGGGTGGTGACAGGTGGGCTAGAGATGGCAGAGCTGTGAGCAATGGCAGTAATGTGCAACTGGCATTATTCTACTTCCTGAGGGCAGCTGGCGTTAGCTACTTACCTCTGAATATTCATGTGTGCAACAGATAAAGGTTACTTAGACAATTAGTAGAATAGGACTGTGTGGTTTGCACTGTGATTTGTATAAGCCTGGTTCAGTATCTTGCAATTTACGTTTTACCTACATTTAATTTTTGTTTTGTGTTTTTCCCATCAAAGTGGCTGCAGTCCAAAAAGGGCAGGCTCACGGTTTTAAACTTTCCAGGTGAATTTTAAGAATATTAGTAAGGAAATAGAGACCTGGGTAGAACAGTACACAACATTTTTTGTGTTGTTGACCACTTGGCAGCAGTTGGTGGCATGTGGGGGTCAGGAATTCAGGCTGAGCCTATGTGGTTGCACAGAAGTGAGTAAGAGGAAACTGCTCTTCCCTCCTACATCCTCAATACTCATCTCCTAACTCCAGCAGGTAAAAAGAGGCATGGCAGTG
>VZTT01045263.1:239-33486 GCA_013400855.1 Buphagus erythrorhynchus
TTTTTTTTGTGAGCTTGCCTTGATAAGCTTTTGATGTCACAAATCAAACACTCGCCAGGAGGTAGATAATGGGGAGTGTGATCTCCTCTATTTGTACATAGACAGCGCTTTTGCACCGACGCTGCCTTGAACCGGTGTCAAACTCCCCGGGCTTTGTTGGACTCTGCCCGCCGCCCCCGGCCCCGCTCCCCGCCCGGTCCCACCGGGAGTCGCGGCTGCCCTGGGCCCGGGCAGCCCTGACAAGAGAATTCAGATTCATGTTATGCAAATACCGAGGTGAGTGCAGACACTAATCGCGAAAGGTTTGGAGAAGCGGGGCCGGGAAGAGAGGAAGAGCGCCAGGATTTATCTTTTTTAACTGCACGTTGCTGGCACCTGAGGGAGGCAACCGGACCAAGGGCAGCGCTGCGGGACGGGCTGCGGCACCGGGCAGCCCACGCCCAGCAGAGCCGGGTAGAGCTCTGCTAGCGTGGGAGGGGGTGGAAATTCCCAGGGTATCGATCTTAATTTCTCTCCCGGTACCCATGAGGCTTTTTGCACAGCTCGTAAGGGGAGGGAACCAACTCAAATAGGTGGGTGCGGGATAGAGGGGGCCTTCCCCCGGTTTGTTCCCTGCGACATTATAATCTGAGCGCACAAGGGTGGCACCCAAGCTTTTATGTTTTTTACAAAAGTTGCCAAATTAACGCCGGATTAGGGATCCATTCAGGATTTGTGGGCTCTTTAGAGGCTGGGAGCTGCCCGTATAGCCCGCTAGTGCTTATGAAAAGCTTAAAAAGTAATAAAAGGGGGAGTGATCCCGAGAGAAAGTAACATGTCTAACTCTTATTAAAGGAGCAGCGAGCGGGGCTGTGAACTTGAATAACTGTTTGAACTTTAATTTGTCATTAACAGGATTTGCCCCTGACTGTGAATGTTATTACTTCTCTTAAAAGCGAGGTGCAAATGAAAACCCATAATGAAACAGCCTGGCAAAAAGTTAAACGCCTCGTAATTACACTAGCCTCATTGAAAACTTAAAGTAACACAAAAGTGAAGAAAACGGGAGCCGGGCTGATACTCTGCCGGCGCCCCAGCCTTACACAACAGCGGCGTTGAGCCCCAGGCCCCAGCTCCCGACAGCTCACTGTTGTGTTTAAATAAGTTTTAATCCCCTTAAAACATTAAAAGAAAATTCCATGTTTTCCTCCGTGGGGGAAGCCCGGTTTATTCCTCTGACCTAAGTCTTGAGTGAAACACGGTGCCTGAAGTCTGATCTAATCTGCATGTTTGTATCCTAAACAGGGTACATTAGTTCTTCACTACCCCATCACACCGATAGGAGACAAAACTCTGGAGCACCGGAATAAAACAAACTACTCCTCCTCTCAGAAGGTATCTGACTTTGTACCGATGCGTTTGCCAGTTAGCTCCGCGCTGACTCGCGTTTCATCTGTCAGTTATCCCTTTCCCGGGCTTGTCAACTGCGTTTTTGTAGATTTCGCTTGTGATCTGCATCCTTCCTCAACAGGAACATGCAGCCAGGTCGCAATTAAATATACAGATACACGAGCTGTTAGCAAGATTCCACCCTCCCATCCGCAGCCGAGCCAAGGAGATGATTGCACTGTCACTTCTCCTTTAAAGTGCCTTAGAAGTGGCCGGCCGAGCGCCGCGTTCGGTAGCCCAGCGCTTGCTTTGTCCGCCTCCGCTGGCCACCGAGGGCTCCTTTGAAGCCCTCCCTGGAGCGGCTGCCGGCCCCGCCGGGCCGGGTGCGCTCCTCGGCCGCGGCCGGGGTCAGTGATGGCCTTGGCCGATCCTGGGGGGCTCCCCACGCCGGGACACACGCCGAAAGCGGTGGGCAGGAAATGCAGATGTGCCCTGGCAAGGCCTAGGGCTGCCGGGCAAGCGGCGCTCTGCCAACGCCGGCGGCAGCCGGCACCTCCGGCCGGGCGGATGTTTTCCAGCGTAGGTGCACATGGAGACTGCCGATAGAACCAGGTTTGCAGTCATGTTTATGACCAGAGGAAAAAGCAAGACGGCGCCTCATTGAAGAAGCGAGTGTGAAAACTCTTCTACTAGTTTAAAATGCTTTCCTACTTCTAGAGCTGCCTGCACCATAAGGAGATTACACTAAACACTAACAACTGGAGCCGCTTCAATTAGAGCACTAAAACAAATACCCTTTTTTTTTAAGTCTAATTTTACTTTTTGTGTTTTAAGTACCATTAAACTCATTTAAAAAAAAACAAAACACATAACTGTTTAATCGAATTGGTACGCAGAAAAAAAAAAATACCGTATTACTCACAAAGCAAGTGACTTCAATTCTACTTGCCAATTTCAGCATGGACAGTTAGGACTGTCACCCCAGGGAAGATTTTAAAACCCGGACAACCCAGCTACCTACCATTTGAGAAGCAATAAATACAGCCTAGGTTTGACCAAAAAGACATCAGGCAGGACGGGGATACCATTTTCTGTACGTCAACTCATCAGAATCGTTGTATTAACTTGGAATTGGAATGAAACTTTCTAAAATAACCAGGTCCCAAGACAGTAACATCTTAACCAAAAAAACCCCACCCTTCTTCTACACCTGTAGATGAAGCAGCAGGCTGTGCAGGGCATGAAGCATGGGTGGAGCACGTCTCCTGCAAGAAACAGGACAAACTCACACAGTGCCGTTCAGTGCCACATTTGAGTGGCCTTCAGCTCCCGTCGTCCTGCCACTGTATCACAAAAACTCTGCGCACAAGAGACAGGACAGTTATCTGATAGTGTCCTGGAAGGAAGAGTCCCAGCCTTCTCACCAAGCAGACGAAAAGCGTTCCTGGCAAGGTTTGCTGAGTAATGCATGCCCAAACTGTAATCTGGTTAGGAAACAGTACGAGAGCGTCCTGGGAATAGGAGCCTCACCTTGGCCTTGAAATGGCCACACGCCAGTACAGGCTGCTGTGCTCCTCTGGCTGTACTGTGATGCATTTCTCCCAGGATCAGGGCAGGAACTACCACTGTGTTGTTAGTTCCCGTCCGTTTAGCCTCTGATGACTGCTTTAGATTTGAAAAAAAATTGATATACCACAGATATATCCAAGGCTTCATCAGGCACTTATTAAATTGTTCAACTTCACCAAGTAGGCTTGATGAACCACAAACTTGGAGCTGGATGTGACCTTCATACAAGCACCACAAGCCTACCTATGTCTAGGAAAGCCTACCTGCAGGCTGGGAGTGTGGCAAAACTCCCTGTTGTGCCTGCAGGAGCACACCCCCCCCCCCCCCCCCCCCNCCCAGCCCTCCAGAGCCCCCTTAGGCTCAGAGGCTACTGAAGCTTCTCAGAAAGCAGCAGCTTACGGGAAAGCAACACCCACGGAGGCTCATAGGCCCGAGGATGTGTCACCTGCTGGTCAAGAGCCCGTCAAAATCAGGAAAGATTTTTTAAAATGAGCAGGCATCTATTTGGCTCTCAGGAGGTGTTTTTCACCATGGGCAGGGCAGGGTGCTTACCGCTCCCAGCAAGGCTGCAGTGAGGGTTAGGTCCTGGGGGTTTGTTATCAGGGTACAGGATTGCTGTGCCACAGCTTCTCCAGGCTGGGTGGGTTGGAAGATGCACCTTCTGGTTTCTGCTCCCATACGTCTCTGGCACCCTCACCTTTAAAGACAACATGATGCTTTAAAACAAGCACTGGCAGATTCATCCTCTATGCGTTCCTGATCATAAAATGCACGCAATTCTACCTGCGAGATTACAGATTGTACACTTTTATAAATCAGCATTTCACACAACACATCCGGCTTCTTTGAGCTAACCTTGTCTTCAGAGATGACAATTCCCAGCACCATCGCTTTGAAGCATTGAAATGGCGAGACAGCAATCTATTGAGCCAGAATATACCTCTGAAAATAAGTATATAAATACTGTACAATGCATCTGGAGTTGATTTATTAAATAGTCAGAAGTTTAAATCTTGATATATTAGCAAAAATAACTAGACCTTTAAATCCAAGAAGCCCTTAGGCTGTAGTGAAAAGTCATTGATGTAGGAAAAGCATCTGTATTTTGATGACAGTACTATCACACACAGGAAAAAAATCATAAAACAGTTTTTCCTTTCCCGTAGATAAACACTAAAAGCCAAAAACCTTGCGATTTTGGACCAGCTGCGTGAAATGCTTCCTGGTGAAGCGTTTGCATTTTAACTTTCGGTTATTAGCGATCCAACTTTATATTGCCGCATGAAAACGCCTGAGTCTTCGCAGAGAAAATACAGAGAATGATAAACACAAGCAAGTCCCCGTCCGGCAGGGTCTAGAGCCGACGCGGGGGGGTTCCCGCGGCCCGGGATGCGGCAGGAGCTGCCCGGGCACGGAGGGAGCCCCACGGTGCCGCTCACCTGCGCGGTCAGGGCGGGACGCTGCAGGGCTCGGCATCGCCGCTCGGCACTCAGCTGTGGATTTACCCCAGCGCCCTCTGCGCCTACAGCCTTTCTATTTATGTATCTTTTAAAAATAAAAATACTAATGCGCTCGGTTGTATCAATAAAATTAATTTTTTAATGGGATTCTTTTATCTCCACGCGGGAACTGAGCCCGCAGGTATCGTTAGCAGCAGGGCGGCACCTGCGAGCATCGCCGGCGCTACCTCGCCTCCAGCGCCGTGACTGCCGGGGCAGTGTCCGCGGCCGTGCGAGCCCCCGCTCTAGCTCCACAGACACACAGATTTATATATATTTGATAGGGATTATGAATCTATCTAGCCATCTCGCTAGCGAGGCTCCCCAGGAGGCTGCGAGGGGACAGGGAGCCGGCGGTGCCCGCCTGCGCGCCGAGGCCGTGCCGCGCCGGGCGGGGCGGTGTGCGTGTGGGGCCGGGCGCGGTGNTGTCGGTACCGAGGTGGGTCCGTCCCGCCGCCCCCGGTGTCCTTCCCGTGGCCGCCACTCGTGCCGCGCTGTCCCCAGGCTGCGGCGATCAATTAGCGCCGCCAGGTCAATTGCCTCTCGCCGCGTCGTGGGGCACACGCGCATGGAGCGCCCGGCAGGTGCCCCAGTGCCGCCCCCCGGGCCCGACACTGTCCCCGACACTGTCCCCGACACCGTCCCCGCTCCCCGCCGGGATCCTCGCCCCGCCACGGCCCAGCTCATCCGGCCCACTCGCCTCCCTCGGCTCCGCTCGGCTTTGCCCGCGCAGGGAGCCGCCCGCTCCCTCCTCCGCATCTGGAATCTGCAATCAAGAGCCCAATTTTGTCATTTGGAAANGAGATTATGAATCTATCTAGCGATCTGGCTAGCGAGGCTCCCCAGGAGCCTGCGAGGGGACAGGGAGCCGGCGGTGCCCGCCTGCGCGCCGAGGCCGTGCCGCGCCGGGCGGGGCGGTGTGCGTGTGGGGCCGGGCGCGGTGCGGGTGTCGGTATCCCGGTACTCACGGTACTCCCGGTACTCGCGGCGCTGCCGGGCCTGCCGAGGGACGCGCGGCACCACCGGGCGCCGGCGCGCGCGGGCGCGGCCGCCGCGCGGCGGTGGGGGGGTGCGCTGCGCGGGNCAATTAGCGCCGCCAGGTCAATTGCCTCTCGCCGCGTCGTGGGGCACACGCGCATGGAGCGCCCGGCAGGTGCCCCAGTGCCGCCCCCCGGGCCCGACACTGTCCCCGACACTGTCCCCGACACCGTCCCCGCTCCCCGCCGGGATCCTCGCCCCGCCACGGCCCAGCTCATCCGGCCCACTCGCCTCCCTCGGCTCCGCTCGGCTTTGCCCGCGCAGGGAGCCGCCCGCTCCCTCCTCCGCATCTGGAATCTGCAATCAAGAGCCCAATTTTGTCATTTGGAAACACTAATTATCTAATCACGCCACGCTGCAGAGCGTACTTGTCTGCCCAATTAGCTAGGACAATTATTAAAATTCGGGGGCCTAATTATGTCTCAATTTAATGCTGGCAAACTCGCGCAGAGCGCAGTAATTAAAATCCTCCCCTCGCCTGTGCCTTTAGGGCAGCGGCTGATGGGACCTGTCAGGGGCCGCGCCGAGCCGAACCAGCCGAGCGGATTGCGCTACATGACCCCGCATTGTTAAGTGTGTCAACATATTAACCTGAATTCCCTTCAGCCCCCGTAATCACATTTGGAAGGAGGACGAAAAGGGGCTAAAACATGGAGCATTTTATTAAAAAAACATAAATTCTTTTTAATTAATGCTGTAAGAGATCTGACGCGGCTTGAGCTACCAAATGCTGCAAGTCATATAAGACTGGTGCTTCTAATTACCAGTAAAGGAAGGTTTGCTCTTCTCTGTTAAAAAGACTTCCCTCTCCTCTCATTTAAAGCAAATGATCTTTCTTTTGGGTAGTGTATTTTTTAAAACCCAGCTAGTTGGCTTCCAGTGATAAAGTTGATTACCAGTTTTTTGTTTGATGATGGAGCACAAGTGAATATTGACTTCTGTGAGAATCAAACAGACAACCGGAGGCATAAATAAAACGGTCAGGATTTAACACTTAAAAGAAGTTAATAAAGTTGAAAATTAAAAATCATAATATTGGGATAATTTCCAAATATTTATTTTTGCTCTGCACTCAAATTTGAATGGAAGTCAGTGCTAAAACAGAGAAGAAATGGAGTTAACTCTGTCATCTGCATTCCTGCCCACTGTAGCACAGGCACCTGCCGTGGACCAGAGCCCTGAGCCCACATCCTCTAGCAGTGGTCACTGCAGGCAGAGGGCTCCTCTGGCCTCGCTGCCAGCAGCAGTCCCTTTTAGCACATCCCTTTCTGGCTGGAAGAACACAGTGCTGAGGTAGGTGGTACCTTCATCTCCACTTAGTGAGTTCTCTGGTGTTTGGGACTACAGAAACAAACCTGAATTCCCTGGGCGGGGAGGGCCTGTCTGACGTGTGGCAGGGAGGGGGAAAGGGGCCCTCTGTCCCCACAGTGTATGCCCTACATCTTGGAAAAGGCCCCCCTCCCAGCCTTCTCAGGTGGTAAACTGAAGTGCCAATCTGTGTTCTGGCTTGTTCCAGTGGCTGTCAGCGTGTTTTCCTTTTGTCAGCACCAATTGACTGGTCAGGTTCACCCTTGTACAGCAATTGTAACAGCTCATTGACAGACTAGTGACCCAGCCGGACCTGATAATGGAAAACTATTGATTTCTGTGGGCTCAGCAGTTCTAAAATGAATGCCCAATATAATGTCATCAGCTGTCTTGGACTCAGATATCCCTTGGACTTGGATAAAGAGACAATTGCCTGTCCTGACAATTTACTCACAAAAAACATACTGGATACAAACAATGAAGTGGTCTCTCCCAGTCTTCCCCATCTCCCAATAAGCAACAAGGAATCAATGTCCAGGAAAATGTCAAGAAACCACAGCCCAGATGTGGTGACTCCACCTGTCCCTTTCACCAAGGAGGCCCGTGACAGCCTCTCCAGGTTTTAACCCTTGGTGCTGAAGAATAAGCATGTAGGTGACACTCCACAGCCATCCACCAGCCTCCAGAGAGCAAGTAACAAAACAGGCACGAAGGAGATGTAACCCAACAGGGATGACAACTAACTCCCATCTGCAGGAAAGCAAAAAACGCTTGAACAAGTCCATGATGCTTAAGTTACTCATACCCCCTCTTGTGTCACAACAAATGCTCTGAACTGAGGAAGATGTCAGGTAATAACAACAAATTTTGGTTAATAAAAATCCAGTGAGGCAAGGTGAAATTTTAAATTTGTACAGCAGCCCTCACAGAGTTGAGATGATTTGGGATAAAAAAGTACTGCAAGTCCAATTGAAATTTTGGGAGGGGGGAGATCAATGTTTAAAGATTTGCAGAACTGGATGGACTGTTTACCATAAGCAATACCATGTATAATTTTAAAGGGGAAGAGACATGAGAGACATGGCAGCCTTCCTGAAAAATGTTTAACTTGGGGGGAAAAAGTCAAGAGCTCAAGGATTCAAAAACGCAAAGCATTTTTTGGTCTTAGGGAGCCAAGGTGTGGCCTGTCCTTCCTTAGTAGTTCATTGCACACAGATAAAGCAGCTGTCACTTGTATCCCTGACAGAACTCAAACCTCACTGACATCCTGGCATATCAGGAAGACAGGAACGTTTACCAGCACAGGGTCTAGGGAAATTTGGATCATACAGGTACAGGCTTTCTATGGGATACCAAGAGCTTGCAGCAGAAGTTCTACTGTGCCCCAAATCTCTTCCTCTGGGGCTTGGAGCCTTCCAGAACTTAAATTCTTCCAGATGAACCAAGCTTCCTGTAAGGATGGGAGGAGGAAACCAAGATACTTACCCTGGCAGATGTCAGCAGACATTTTATTCAAGCTTGAACACCAGTGGAAATAGAACAGCTTTGTGATCCTGGCGAAAAAAATCAAGTGACCTTGAAACATATTTTTAATTATGGACAACTGGTCAGTTTTATCACAAAAAAACAGCCCTTTTTGAATGCACTTTCATCTTTTGTAGCCTTCTGCTCAGTGCCTTCTCCCCATGCGTGCCTCAGCCCCTTGCATGGTTGCTGTCCATGACATGCACACGTGTGTGTGTTGCCTTTGCCTTCCCCTGACAGCAGCCCCAGCTCTGTGATGTGCTGCATACACTCATCAAGAGCAAATGACTGCACGGATTATGCTGACATGACTGCTGCTGAATACCTTTCAGTTTCTACATACTTTCATTTTCTACACACTCCCCACTGCGTAGCCTTGGCTCCCTCTCCTGAAGACAGCTCCTGAACCCACCTATCTCCACTCAAGCTTTTACTTCGTGTTCAATTTCCATATGTTGCTTTCAAGCATTTCTCTTCTTGGCATCCCCTCAGGGCCTGATCCTGTGAGAGTAACTGTGCTGCACCTCAGAAGTGTTAAACAAGGCTGTGCGAATTGCCAAGTATACTTTGGGGTTTGCTTTTTCAATGATCATTTTGAATTAAATTATATGTAATTTTTTTCGTATCTTTGTTTTGTTTATCCAAAACAACCCCCGAACTTTTCCCAATAGCTAGAATGAGGAGCACAAATCCCTCTTATTCATCTTGGAGAAGAGCTTTTCAGAGCACCAGAACCCCATGGGTGATGCTCAGACCGAGATGTCTTGTCCCTGGAGCAGCTCAGGTCTGTTATCAGCTCCTCTTCCTGCCCATTTCTCAGAACCCCAAATCTCATGTTAGGCCAAGCATGGATAACATCTCCATGCTACTCCCTCCCTAAGTATCACGAGTATGTCCAGGCCTTCGGATAGGAAGCTTCTGAGGCAGGGATTATGCTGTGTAGTATTACTGTTGTCATATTTTCCCTGTTGTAATGTTCCATGTACATTTATGTCATTTATAAAATACAATTAACAGACATAGTGGAATCCACAATGGACCAAAGAAGGAAATAACAGACATAGAATAAGTATGTACATTTTCTTTCTACAACTATGCTGGCTGTGGTGACTCCCAACCAGCAGATGAGTAATAAAAATGAAACACAATTCTGAATATTTTAAAAGTGTGCTAAAGTTGTCCATACCTTTTTTTTCATTTAAGAGAGGCTTCATAATGATGTTCAGCTATTCTCTGCCTGAGCACACAGATCTCACTCTGTCCTCATAGCACACCTCACCTCCTTCCAGTGACTCAGAGTAAGTCAGAACTCCTACGACCTACTGTCTTGTCCAGCCACCAAACAAGCATCCAAACAGTCATCCAAAATGAGCCACAGGAAGGATTGTATCAGGCATTATCCTTCCCCAAGAAAGGTCACTCCATTGTGGACCCAACTGCACTTCCTGAAGAGAATCACTATGGGACCAGATGTCACTTGTTTTCAATGAAAGGCATCAAGGAAATATAGAGTGCCTCTTATTTACTAGTGTCTCTAAATCAATACATATAATCTAATAGATATATTTATATATATAAGCTAAATATATATTTTACAGTGTTCAATATTTCAGTAGTGTGTACACATACCCATCTACTCACAAGTCCATGCCTATTGTACCACCTCAGTGAGCTCTGCTCAACTGGAAGTTATTGTCATTGGGGTCACAGTCTGCCAGTACAGGCTGAGATTTTGTAGGCAGATGTCCTCCAGCAAAGCCCAAATTGTATTTTCTAACATTTACAAATTGGTTTGTGCAAATAATTGATTATGCTCTCTAGCAGTGGAATGAAACTTAAGGGAGAAAAAAGCCCACCATCAGATCAATCTGAAATAATATCTTCTGGCTTTCTTTGCTGAAATTAAAACAAATCCCATACATCTTGCAGTGAGGAAAGTGCTTTGTTTCATCCAAAATATTTTGTTTCAGGCACTTGCAACAGAAAGAAAAAAAATCCTCAAAGATATAAGAGGTTGGATTCACCACAGCTGCTGTCATTCCCTTCTTATCCCCTAACCCAGTAATTAGGGCAGTGACCCAGGATGTGGGAGATCCATGTTCAATCCCTTTTCTGCCTGAAGGGGTTTGAACCTCCATCTCCAAGGAGAGCTTTAGAGCCACAGCACTGGAGGGGCCCTTCCCTGCTGTGTGCTCTCAGCTTGTCCCTCCTGCACAGGTGTTGGACATCGCAGGACACCATGGGTGCCCTTCCCACCTGGCTACAGCCCAGCTCCCAAGTCTGGCCTTACTCCCCTCCCTCTGCCCTGTGGCTCTGTGGGGGCAGAGATGCTTTGTGCCAGGTGGAGGAGTTTCAGTGGCTCAGACCACTCTCAGCTACACTACACCAAAATGTTTAAGGTGCATCCATAACCAGACCCTCAAGGTGATCATAGGTCTGGGCATCGATGCTGTAAGGCAAAATGTGAGTCCTTCCTTGTTCCATACCATAATAGCAGGGCCTTCCCTCAGTAAATGAAAAATAAGCTAGTATTAAAAAAATTAAAAATGTATCATTTACATAAATATAATATTCCTCTAAGCCTAAATTTCTCCCCACATTTCTAATCACACTTTGCTACTATTTCAATTACTGCCCTAATGAATTTTTTTCTATTATTGTAAATTGTCCCTGATGTTAGGAAGGATTGACCTTAAGAAGACTTTAGCAATGTGAACTTATTACTTTCTTGCCATCTTTTCTTGTACCTTTTAACCGTAATTAGCTTCATAAGCAGCTTACACTCACCCAGAAATTAGTTGTACAATATTGAGTATAGAGCTGAACACGTGGAACATTCAGCCTTATGCATATCTTTGCAGGGAAGCTTTGCACATAGTAGTTCACATGCATCATTTTCATGTCACCAGTGAGATCAGCTGAAGTTCTTTCCTTAATTAGGAAAATTTGGCACCTCAATGCTACACTTGTGCCAATTTTAAAATTAGAATAATTTTAATAATGGTATTTAAAATAACTTTCTACTACATACTTCTATTGAAAATATTATCCTCCTTTATTCATTTTTTTCTCTATTGTTTCCAGAAGATAAATAAATTATCTGGCACTTCTTAGGAGCAGACTTTGATTACTGAGAAGCCTATAATTTCTTGGTATTTGATAACCTTTTATTAGGGCTGACCTCTGGGGACTCTCCAGACAAGTGGCCACACAAAGTCACGGTCAGAGAAGGGGATTCACCCATCCAAGTGTGAGAAGGACTCCTTTGTAATGAACATTAAAAAAAACCCCTCTACTTTCATCTTGCTGTAAGAGCCTCTAGCACAGCATATTTACAGAATAATAAAACAGAGCTTCAGGCCTTTTCTTCTCATACATCAGTAACAGGATTCTCATACCATGCTTACATGCTCTGTACACTGTACAGTTTTTTGCATCTCGCTTCTCATAGTGAATAGTCTCAAATACATTAAATGAAATAAATCTTCTGCTACTGTTCTCACACAAGAATTTAATCAGGGCACAAAACTGGCTGAGAATATCCCTGTGACAACTTCTGTCCCCTCCTTCCTCTGAGTTGCCCAGTCCTACCATGGCACGCCTGCTTGCATGACTCATTTATTGTTGCCTAGAACAAACCATTGTGAGATTGCTATTTATTCATGCTATGAAGAAGAAACTTCAAATGAAATCCCTGGTATCAAAAGCTATACAGATACAAAGCTAAGATGCTTCCCCTATCAAAGAGCCAATGCTCTAAAGAGACAGGAGGTGGGAGGAAGGAGCAGGGCGTTTTCAAGTGCAGTCATCAGAGCCAACTGTGTGCACAAATAAAGGGAAACCACTGCTCCCAGAATTAATGTTTCTTCTCCTTTGCACTGATTTTAGAAATTATAAAAAACTGTGGAGTTACTAGAGTTAGAAATGAAAATAGTGAATGAATGGCTTGTCCTGGGGAAAAGCATGAATCACAATCCATCAAGCTAAACTCACACTTTCATCTCAAAAGCAAGAAATATCTGGGATTTTTATAACCACTTATGTTGGTGGGAAAATGCTATTGAAAATTATTTGCATCTGATGTGCATGTGTGAATGGGTGTGTGTATGTGTGTATATGTTCTTTGTTTCATTTAAACTTTGTATCAATCAAAAATATATTGAAGGGTACAGAAAAATAACGGTATTTATTCTCATGGTAATTTTAATCTGAGCTTGTACAAGAGAGGGAAAACCCAAAGTCTCATGCTATTTCGGACCATAAGGAGGGGGTAGTTTTTCTGTAATGAAGGTTCAGAGAGGCTGTAAACACTGAAGGAAGTCACTGAGCTCAGGCACCCTCAAGCCCAGAGATGTAGCCCTGGCCTGCAGACACCCAAAGCCCAGATCAAGGAGGGTACAGCACCCAGTTGTCAGCACAAAGCCTACAGGCCCTGCCTCATCTGGTCTGCAGCACTAAACCTGCCACAAACAAATATCTAGCTCTGCTGAGTCCTTTCCAGTAAGGAGAAACAAGGGCACTGAGGAGTCAGGACACAGATTTAGCAGTGTCCTGCTGCCTGTGTCCACCCTTGCCCAGGAATGCCAGGCAGGGCTCCTGCAGCAGTGCTGGTGCTCCATTGCAAGCTTCCCTAGCAAACAGATTGACAAAGGAAGGAAAGCCTCTGTCATTCTGTGCTCTCTTATGTCTCCATCCATTAGCTCAAATACAGTTTTGAAGTGATTCAGGATCATGGCCCAGGAGTAGATCCACAGAAAGATGGGCAATGCATTAGTGTGATCCTGCTGCCATCCTGCTTTGCAGAGAAGTGTGAAATGATAACACTTCCACTGGCTACTGACAGTCCCTGCCAGGAACACCCCTATTCCTAAGCAGTATGGGGCACTTTGAATTTAGTCTCACTTGGAGCACCAGATGCTCTAATTACATCATCCTGGTCTTCTATAAGGAGTTTCAGATGAACAAATGCCACATCTGTAACAGCCACAAGTACTATTTTTAACCACATCCAGGATGGGTTTGTTTCAAAGCTCAAGAATCCTTTCCCAGCAGACCCATTTAATGTTTTTACATGACCCAAGAGTCCCAGTGAGGAACTCCTGAGATACATTCACTTGTATCTGTTTACCAAAAGTTGAAGGCACATAAGGCTATGAACATTTCTTGCCCATCTGCTCCATAAATTTTTTTGTAAGGCTTATTGCAGAGTGCAGTAAATGAGTTATAGGCAGCCAGCTTCAGCTGTTGCTTTCCATTTTTGGCACATTTATTGCTCAGCAGGCTGCAGGTAAAGCCCATACCTGCATCAGCCTGCTTGATACAATCTCTGTCCCAGTGAAACTCTTAGATCCAGTATCCAAATTACTGTACCTGCTTCATCTCTTAATTAGTCATCTACCCTGGTTATATACAGCTGCTGGAAATGACCCTGAGGTCTGTAAGTTATTTTACTAGAATATTATAGAAAACAGATGTTTTCCCCCTAATCCTGATGACATGTTTAAACACAGCCTGGGACAATTAGAAATACAATGCCCTGGAGACTAATTATCCATCACTGACAATTTTCCAGATTATCCTTTTCTGTTTTCACATTTGATACTTGTATCATTACCTGCCTTCATCCTCTTAGTGTAAAGAAAACTTCTGAAAAGCAGTTCTCTCCCAAATTGCTTCAACAACAGCAGCAGTAACATCCAACCTGATGAGTGTCTGTTCAGAAATAATGGATCAACTTAATTTAAATATTTAAATAAAAAATATGTAACTTAATGATTATGAAATTGTTATTTCTATAAAATATCTGGTTACATGTTTACTTCACAGAATAATTTCAACTAACAAAACTGTGTGGTCCAAGTAGAGTCTTACAAATAAGGCAACAATTATGCCTCTCTGTTCATGACATGCAAGGAAAAAACGCCAATTTTTTTACATAGTGCAATCAAAAGGAGAAAGATGTAGGAAGACAATTCCCTTCATAGCCAAGACAAAAGCAGAGAGAGAAGTGACTGAGATCGATTCTCAAAAAAGTTGTTTCCCAGGAGGAACACAGAGTAGCTTGGGCTGGGACTTCAGGAATGGGAGCTGCCCTGCCTGCTGTTAGTGACAGTGTCTGAGGACCCGTGGAACTGAATCCATGACGCTTTAAAGGACAGTAACATGCACCCACACCAGCCTTGGGAACACACAGTAGATGGCACATGTGTAGATGGCGCAGGAAGTTTAGAAGTGCCGTGTCCTATGTCCCCTATCCCGTGTGCCATGTCCTGTACCCTGTGTCCCGTATCCCGTACCCCGTGCGCCATGTTCCATATCCCATGTCCCATACCCTGTGTCCTGTATCCCATATCCCATGTCCTGAATCTCATGTGCCATGTCCCCTATCCTGTATCCCGTGTCCCCTATCCTGTGTCCCGTACCCCATGTCCTGTATCCCGTGTGCCGTGTCCTGCACCCCATGTCCCGTGTTCCATGTCCCATACCCCATGTCCCGTGTCCCATGTCCCATACCCCGTGTCCTGTATCCCGTATCCCACACTCTGTGTCCTGTATCCTATATCCCCGGCCAGGTGCCCAGGGCAGAGCCCTTTCAGGAGCACAGCTCTGCAGTGGAGGCTGTCCCACTGCACTCAGTGACCAGGCTGTCACTGAATGCAACTCCGTCAGGGTATTTAAATCACATTAAAGCTTTCTTTTATTACATATCCCCTTGTGATTTTGCCTGGCTGCATTCTAATTACCAGCCTTGCTGCAGCACACGTGGGCTCCACTGCTCGCTCCTCCTCCCATTTTATGGCAAATGACTTATCTTGCACAACCCTAATGAAAATACTGCAGTGAGATAACTCTCTCCTTTCATCTTGCAGTTCCCACTCTAAAGTGTAAAATGTTTTCTGTGGAGGGAAAGACCACAAAATATTCAGGGTTTCATGCATTTTTAGAAACAGCAGATACATCTGCTAAGGCTCCACAAGGTAGTTTAATCATTTTACTATTCTCTTACATAATATCTGATCTTGAAGTATCAGTATATTTTTCCACATCAGATGTTAGCTGCACCTGTTTTTCAAAGATTTTGCAACTTTTTTATTTCTTTAAAATAAAATTAAAACATTTTACTTTTCTCATGTCCCACCTATTAACTTCTCAAATAGAGTATTTCAAAGGAGATGCATCTCACTAACTTCTCATGACTTACACAGTTTTTTTCTGAGCAATCTTTTTAGCAGTAGGCACAAATCCTTTCTCCTATTCAATTAGCTCCCAGCACTAATCAGGTCAGAGATCATGTGAATGTTAATGCAGAACTTAATAATGTTCAGGAAAGCTTAAGAACTAGGATGTGGTTTCATTTGGTGTGTCCATAACCCCATCCTTGTCCATGGCTCTGCCATCCCCCATTTTCTAATTACAGCGCTAACCATACCTAAACAGCACGTGCCATTCTCTTGAGTAAGATCAAAACAATTTTGACTGATAATCAAGGCAAAGTGAGAGGCTACATTTATACTTGCTATTTCATTTGATTCACCACAGTTCCAGATACAGATCCATAGTTCCTGGGTACAGGTCTGGAGATGGGTCTCATTAACCTGCATGCAGAGACCACCTTCAGGCAGGGCAGTAGTTCAGATCTGCAGAGTGAGAGGGGTAAAAATCTCACCTTTGCAAGCCTTCTGGAATTAAGACAGAATTTTAACAAGAACCTTTCCAGTTAAAAACAGCACAACTAACACTTTCCTGAGGGCAGGGGAAAGGAACTGAGAGAGAAAGTACATGCAAGGAAAGTTAAAAAAAAATTGGGAAAGAGCTCTGGTTTGCTCTGATAATAAATGAGCTCCCTGTGACAGCAGCAAGCAGCAGCTCTGGCTGCAGGCAGCACGTGCTGCTGTTTCCTGGCAGCAGAAACATGAAGCAGTTGAAGCTCTGAATGCATCTGGTTCAATTTTCTGTAACAGCTCAATTTTTATTGTGATTCCAAACCTGTCAGGCTTTCTCTCTGTGCAACAGTGATAACAGCAACAGTAGAAAAGATTTTCAGCTTTGGTCAAATTCTCAGCTTTCAGAGACAGAAAGCAGAAATAAAGCACCTGTGGTGGGCTGACCCTGGCTGGACAACAGGTGCTGACAAAATGCTGCTCTGTCACTTCTTAACTGGACATGGGAGAGAAATGTAACAAGAGGCTTATGGGTCAGAATAAGGATAGGGAGAAATCACTCACCAATGGGCAAGAGACTTAAGGAAATTAGTTGAATTTATTACCAAATAATAAATTACCCAATAATAATACTACCAAATCAGAGTAGGGTCATGAGCAATTAAAAAATAAATCTTAAAACACCTTCCCCCCATCCACTCTTTTGCCTGGGCTTAACTTTTTCCCCATAAGGACTACAGTCAGTTGATCACAGGTTGTCTCTGCCTTTTCTCCCTCTGCAGAGGCAGGACTCCTCACACTCTTACCTGCTCCAGCATGGAGTCCCTCCCCTGGGAGACAGTTCTCCATGAAATTCTCCATCATGAGTCCTTCCCACAGGCTGTAGTTCTTCATGAACTGCTCCAGCATAGGTCCTTTATGGAGTCACAGTCTCCTTCAGGCATTCACTGGATCCAGTGTGGGGTCCTCCAGAGGCTGCAGGTGGAGCTCTGCTCCACCCTGGGCCTCTCTGGGCTGCAGGGGCACAGCTGCCTCCCCATGGTGTTCACCAGGGGCTGCAGGGGAATCTGCTCTGGCACTCGGAGCACCTCCTGCCCCTCCTTCTGCACTGACCTTGGTGTCAGCAGAGTTGTGGCTCTCACATTTTCTCTCTCCTCTCTCTGGCTTAAGTTGTACAGTTTTATTCCCTTAAATATGTTATCCCAGAGTCATTACCACCGTCACTGATGGGCTCAGCCTTGGCCAGCAGTGGGTACATCCTGGATCCATCCAGTACTGGCTCTATTGGACATAAGGGAAACTTCTAGTGCCACCCCATGACCCCTCCTGCTACCAAAAGCTTGTCATGCAAACCCAACATAGCACCTAAACTCAAATGCAGCCTTGACTGCTTGAGTATGGGGAGTTCTCACAGGCTATTCAGGCATCCCTCTCAGACCAGGACTCTAGCTCAGTGCCTAGCATCAGACAGCCAGGATTGACATTCTTAATCTGTCAAGGTAGGAAGAAAGTCTGAAATCTGTAAGACACAGCAAGATAAGCACTTCCACAGTGGAAGAGGGAAAAAAAAAGTGCCCACTGTAAATCTGGGCACTACAGCAGCAAGTATCATACACATCTAGATTGTAGATACTCTCCTGTAACACTGCTTTCAATTTCTGATGAAGCAAGAAGAAAAGTCTGGGCCATCATACAACTTCCACAGCCCTGTACATAATATACATTGCAGCAGGAGCCAATGGAAAGCAGGGCTGACCTCTCTTCTCACCCTTTATGAACTGCATGCCAACTGCTCCATAACACAGGGAAATACAGAAACCTGTAGGTTGCTGATTTTACTGCTGGTAATGGAGAGGGCTGCTCACATACTTCCTGCACAGTTCTCCACCTAAATCTGAAATCACAGTTTAACTTCCTAAGAATTTCATGCCATCTATCACATTTATCTTTTATCAGTAAACAGGCTGAGATTCTTATCTCCAATGTTTTTAACAGTTTTTAATAGATATCCCTGTTTCGCTTTGCTCAAAGAACCGAATGAGCTGTGTATTCACAAAAATCATTCAAGCAAGTGCTCCATTTTCTAAATAGTTCTGTAATTTCAAAAAGGCTGCCAAAGAAAGAAAGAAAGAAAGAAAGAAAGAAAAAGAAAGAGAGAGAGAGAAAGAAAAAAGGCAGTAAATTCAGCCCTGTGCAGACAAAATAGAAAGGTAACTTATGAGTTCAGCTCCCAGCAGCAGTACCAAGGGTTGGTACCAACTCTGTAAATTGGGATTTTTGGTTTGTGTAACCCAAAATCACTCTAAAATCTAAACATTTCCTCCTCCCTCCTCCATTTAGGTACAGAGAGCTACTGTCTCTATATAAAATAAATCATAAATCAGGCCAATAGCTATGCTTTCAAGAATACTAAGCAGTACTCTGTTTTCACAGTAATATAAGAATTTCCCAAAAAGCTTCATCACTGGTAGCCAGCAGTAAAATAAAGTCCTAAAGAAAAAGAGAGATGAAAAATGAAGACAAAAACCCAAATGTAGATATAAGCAAAAACTGAGGAAAGGGAAAACAAACCAAGCTAGGAATGAAGATAATGAAAATGGTCAGGTTAGCAGCCCAGTGAAACGCGGCTAAGTACTGATCCCAGATGGGAACCTGGGCCTGAGGGCAAAGAAATGAGTTTGGGATCCTGCAAGAACACTCACATTGTGGGTCAGAGTCTTCAGTCATTTATTAGCACTCATGGTCAGCTGCAGTCAGAGAACACTGGGTTGAGTAGTGGAGGTTATTTCAGTGAGAAGAGAATGTTGCAAAATAATGGAAAGGAAAAGGAAAAAATTTTTGGAGACAATGAATGGAATCTATCATGAACAGAAGCTTAAAAATCAGATTTCAGCAGCAAATTTGTAACTGAGGCCATACATGGGAAGAGCAGTTAATGCTCTTTCATGATTGGACTAAGTGTCTATGGATTTATACACAGAACTTAAAAAGCTTCAGTGACTGTATTCCAGACGTTAAAGGGAATGCATACAGTTGATTTCCAACACAAGAAATCAGACTTAAAGCCTCTTTCCCCTGTCACTGCCTATCTCTAACAGTTTTGGGTGAAAACTCCTTCCTTGGCTGTTCAGCTCAGGATAATATTTGCCCTAGCTTCCTCTGTGCCAGGAACCCAAGTGAACCCCTGAAGATTTGGAGGCACAGCAAATGCAGCCATCAGCTAGATTTCAGGGACTACAGAACAAGTGTCAACCCCAGGCTCATGCTGTCTTCTCCTCTTCGCAATTTCTCTTTCAACCTATGGGGTTTTTGTTTGTTTTTTAAAGATTTTTCCCCCAGCTTTTTTATCCAAATAAGGCTGTTTTCTTTCTCCTATTTTCACACAATTAAGTTTTTTCAGAGAAGAGACAGATGAAAGAATTATTTGTCAGCAAGACTTGTACCTGGGTGACATACAATTCCTTATTTGGTTAAAACACAGACTAATGGTGTTAGTTTGCATTCTCCTTTATCAGTCTATTATTTTCTGAAGCTGTTTCAAAGAGCACAATGGAATTCAGAGCTTCAGCATTGTTGCTACAGCAGTGAGGATGGATTTGGCTGAGTTTCACAGAGAGATACAAATATGATTCACACCTGCTGCTAACTTAAAGATACATAATGAAAGGTTTACATGTGAAGTTTTCAGTTTCTAATAGATTTTTAAAAAGAGGTAGACTATATTTAGGAACACTTACCAAGAGTAAGCATGTTTCATGTTGCAGGTCTCTAACACAAAAGCAGAAGGGTTATTACCACTTGGTACACAAACCTCAGATCTTATGAGTTAGAAGTGTATTTTTAAGTGAAAATATAGGACAGAAAGCCCAAAAGCATTATGATTTATACAACATAAGGAATACAAGCTCTGTTGGAAGCTCTGAAAAGGCTCCAAGGCTCCCTTTGAGCCCTAACTGGACAGTAAGAGTTGGAATTTTGGAACCTCTGGGCTCACAGTTACTGAGGATGCTATTTGCTTGGGTTTTAACTGCAGTGAAAAGAGTATGGGAGCCTGCATGAGAAAAATCTTGCAAGGCCTTTGTAAAAAAGTTTGCCTCTACTTAGAGAAGAGCATTCCCACAGGAATGCACTTATTCAATTTTTTTTTTTTTTTTGCCAGAATAACTCTAGTCTTCAGGCAATGTGTGCAAACCACCCTTACAGTCAGTGACACACTGCCCAGATCCCTCCACCTGCCATTCTGGCACACTGGAGCCACCTGCACACGAGCTAAGGCAGCCAGGACCACTTCCCTGAGGGGCAAGCAATGCAGCAAGACACCAGCTACTGGACCACAAGGTTTTTCTACTTGATGGACTTGAGTTACTAAGCAGTTTTAGAAAAAGGCTGTTGGCTGACTTATGCTCAAATCTTAATAGGGGGTAGCACACTAAAGTTAAGAGAGGTTTCTTAATTGCTTTTTTAAAATACAAGCTTGTTAGTCTATAGCACAACTAAAAATGAAAATGAGCAGTGCCAGAGTTCAACCTCAGCAAAACATGGAAGGGATCCCCACTCTAGCCCCTATTTAAAACAAACACACCCCTCAACAGTCTTTGATGCTGTATTTGATTAACCTCTGCATTTCTTTCTTAGAGTGTGTGAATGGCTGTGGTATGGCAATGAATCCTCTCATGCTGCAGGAGGAGACCAGGACTTGCAGAGCACCAGGCAGATTGGGTTTTTCACTGTGCTCTGTCCAGGTACATGTGGCAGACACCGCCAGCCAAAGCTGCAAGGAAAAATTCTCTTACCTGGGAGAGAAGGCAGCAGTGAGACCAGATTGTACAGAGTGAAAATGAGGCAGATGGGCACAGTAAGAGCCACTGGCACTTGGGATTCAGCTTCAGATTTGGGCTCCTGGCTCTGGTACCATTCCCTCCACCACCAATTTTCATCCTTACTCTCCAGCACTGGAATGTAAATATCATCCTTCTTGCCTCATCTCTGAATTTACATGTGGCCACAGCCAGCAAATCTGTCCTGTGCATCACCACAAACTGCTGTGGTGGGGGTGGAATTCCCTGGTTAAATGATACGTGCAGTGCAGCTCACCTCTGAGCAATGGGAAGAACACCAAGAAGCCTGCAGTGTTAAAAAGGAACATTTTATTGCAAGAGATTACAAACCTGGCACTATGGCCAAATGTTTCCATTACATCACAATTGCTACCCATGTATAGGCAACAGCACCTACAAAGCACGGTGGATTGAAATATCTGAAATCATAATGCAGTCAGCTTTTTAAAGTAAGTACCACCCCAAAAAGTTTGGGGTTTTCTTTAAACAAACTCAAAACTATATAAATCAAATTTTAAAATACGAATCTGGTGTTTAAATATCTAGGCCACTAACTACTGTTATAAAAAGTGGAAAAGTCTGTTAACCATAGTGCTGAACTAAAAAGGGTTTGTTCACAGCCCATAACCATTTAGTTAAAATCAAGTACTTGTTATTCACTGCTAATGTTCCCACATTTGTTCAGCCCAATTTATCTTATGTAGGTTTTCAGAATCAGGTAGATTTAATGCATAACTCCTCTTTAAAGCACTGCAGGAAACCTAGAACCATAACTAGCCCAGGAAAAGCATCACAGTCAAAACAGTATTGCATCTTCCCATCTCAGTCCTGTGACACTGACCTTTAGAAACTCTGGATGCTCTCCTCTGAGCCCCCATTCATAACTCGTGTTTCTCCTGTGATCACTTACCTCAAAGAGCCTGGTGATTTCCCTGAGCATGGCTGAAACAGCAGGAATTAGCACAGGCACACAGCTCAAACACGACCTGCCTGGCCCAGGACTCGCACCCGACTGGCCGTGCCCACCTCAGCATGGCCGTGCTCACTCTCCCTCCCCACACCTACGGTCAGTCCTTCCTCCCCCAGCAGCTCATTTCCTGACACTGCTGCCCGGGGAAAGGGAGCCCTGAGGAAGAAGCTGGATCTGGAGCTGGACCCCCTCAGCCCGTGGGAGCAGCCCACCTCACACAGCTCCCCAAGCCACACGGAGCAGTACCGGGCAAACAGCAGTAAATGCCCAGCACGTGTTGTCTGCTCACCTCCACTTCCCATGCATGCAGCCTGAACACACTACCACGTGGCAGCAGCTACCATTATCATCTATCCAAGGTTCTGCAGAAACATCTTCTCAAGGAATGCAAGCAGAGTTATAATTTTTGAAAAGAGGATTTGGAAATATCACTGGGGCTAGGGAATATAGGCCATCATCTTACGAAAAGTGTATGGGGGTGGTCTTTACAATTTTCCTGAGGCTACTACTAAAGAGACCTTTACCAGAAACTAGGATAACTTCAGAAACAAGTAGGACTGTGATAAAGAACCAAAATCAACCAAACAAAAATCACTGTGCCACTGTAGCCTTGACCCCAAAGCAATCTAAGCCAACCTGAACAGACTAACACTTGTGTTTAGATGTGCAACTCTGGTGGAAGTCCAGCTCTTTACCACGGACTGCCACAGAGCCCCTCAAGCCACATAACATCAGACTGGCATCACAAAGTGACTGATTTAATTTACCCTCTTCTACCACATTATTTGGAATTTTGGTAACTCCAGAGAGGGGGATTTATATTTCCTTGTAGATAATGATAAAAAAATACCTGTATTTCCAAACAACAGAAACCAGGAAAACAAACAGTCCCACTTGAGGACTAGAGGCTAAGGACAGTTAATAGTACTCTATTTTTTTTTAAGATTATTCAGCCTGTATCAACCACATATGCAATTAATTTAATAATCAGAAGAGTTCTAGAACTCCTAATATTTTTTGAATATACCACAAGGATCTGATGCCAGCAGGGCACACAGCTTGTCACTGAAAACTGGTCCTCATCAACAGAATCTCATTTCGGAAACTCATCAGCCCTAGAGCTCACTGCTCTTCAGACACAACCCTGCATTTTAGTATTACATAAAGTAGCTCACTATTGGGGTTTAAGGAACTAAATAGAATTAAGTAGGGTTTTTAAAATTATTATTATTGATCTAGTAAGAGTTTTTTGCTAACGCAAAATTTTGCACAGTATGGCTTCACCTCACAAGCATTCTTAACAACACTAGATAAATATCATTTGCACTTAATTGATCTTTTCATTTGCTAAACAGCCATAAAACATGGTGCTCTCACAAGCACCTTTTTGGTGAGAAGGGTAAACAAGCACTCTATTAAAGCATTATAAACATTCAAGGTGATGTGATTACTTCCCTCTATTCTGTTTCAATACATTGCTTTAAATCTTCAGTTTTCACATTGTATAAAAAAGTCCCACAAGTATCCACAAATTCAGAAATTCGTTACACTGCATAAACATGATTTGTCTGCAATACACTTCAACATCCCAGTTATCTTTTCTAAAATCTCTAAAGCATGTATTCCTCCAGCCTTCAAACGTAGCTATGTAGATTTTCCACTTACAAGAGAATAAATTTCAACAAGAAAGCTAAACTTAACTGTAGCAATTTGTACAGTTAAACACCTGACAGCACTAATTTAATAACCCTGACAGAGCTAGGATGGCCTTGTCTGAGGCCTCTGTCTTGCACAGCTGTGCATTTTTAGCCCATCTATCCTATCAGAACATTAACAAGCCTCATGTGTTGACTCTGAGCTCTGTGCATCCAGGAAGACAGACATTTATTCATACTTTCCACCAATCAAATGTAATGCGTCTGTGAACAATTCAATTTATTGCAAGTAAATGTAATTTTACTTAAGATCATGAGAAGATTCTAATCTCAAGCAAGACAAATCAATTCCACAAACTTAATTCACACAATGCAAATAAATGCTTCACATTATAGACATTTAGATTTTCTTTAAACCTTTTTATTTAGAGATTTTTCTGGTAAGGAGATATACCATAGGAAAGCAATTTCACTGGCAGTGAGGTATGTATATACTCTACCAAAATACTCCTCTTGCTTTAACTGCTTTTAACTTTATTTACATATAAAGAAAATATCAATGCATATCCTTGGCTTAACTACAGTATCTGTTACCCTATATGAGTAAAATGAAATGTTACTTGCATACAAAATTGATTTGTAGAGGAATCTAATTTGATTTAAACAAAAATCATGTTCTGAAGACAGTTTAAATGAACAAACACAATTCATCATGACCAAGACACCTGCACCATATTTCCATCCTCACAGCACATTTATTTCAGTAATTCTGTAAGTAGGTCCTTAGCATGAGCATAGTGTTACAGTTTTCATACATATAATCACATCCAAAACAAGCTCTAAAATTTAAGTTGTAAACATTCTCTTCATATGTAGAAACATTTCAATCTGTGTTTGAATTTTCTAAAATTATCAATCTTTTAAACAGAATTATAAATGAAAAGCCTACTCTAACCGTGTAGTGAGCAATGCTTATTAGTACATTTCTACAGTGTTAAATAAAATAGTAGAGGCAAACTTCTGTAAGCAAGTCAGACTTTAAGTAAATTGTCATAAAAGTAACAAACTTGTTAACAAAAAGATGCTTTGTAATAAAGAAAGTTGGATTGAATTTACTATGGTACAAAAACATAAGGGTAAATACCATCTTTGTTGACAAGTAGGAGGTAGCATGGATGCACCACTTTATTGTCAGTGAGAAATGCAACTGAAGTAAAGAATATTTCCTTACCACAAATTTCCAGTATTATGTACATATTTCTCTTAGAAATTTGTTTAAACAAGTTTCCCTCCACTTTTTAGTACAAAAAGCCTCATGTGATTTAAAAAAAACACTTACACACCTAGATAGAATAGTACTAACTGCCCTATTTGAACGAAACAGTCTCTTGAACTATGAAGTACATGGTATTTAATGCCCTAAGTTGAGTAAATTGTATTAGCAGTTCTTGGTATAATACAAAACACTACATACATACAAACAAAATATAATAGTATCTTATTTTACTATGTAATTCTTTTTGGAATAAACAGAATCTTGATTTGGGTAACACTGAAGAGAACGTGGTTTCTTAGTTTTATTAAAATCTGTCTTTTAAGTACCCATGTGCAACAATTTAAAAATGGCTGCCATACATATAATGGTCTTGTATTGATAGTGAACACAGTAACTGACAAAAACATAATAAACCTTAAAAACACATCTTCCACCCTATATAAAATATAAAGACTACTTACTGTAACTGTTAAGTATTCAATTAATTTTGATGTTACTGTAATCCACTTCCTCTATTTTCTGTCTTTAGCATTTATAAACATAATTTAGTGTAGCAATTTATCTTAAAAAATGATGAAGTATTTCAAATTTACACCCAATTAAAATTTAAAATGCTCCCGTGTTCTATGATGCTGCTTCTGCCATCAGTAAAGAAAATGAAGTTTCAGTGATTGAAGCAGGCTTTTTAAGTAGTGATGTGACCTCAACCATGCCAGCTCCAGTCCGTGGAAGATTTGCGTTGACAATGTGTCGCTGCAAGTGCTTTATCCAGTCTTCTTGAACAGACAAAGGTCCTCGAAAGACCAGACCACAAAACCTATGCAAATATTAAAATTAATCCATCAAGATACATCAATCTCTAGTGAAAAATTATAAAATAAAGACAGTAAGAGACAAGTCTTAATTTTCTTGAAGTTTGTTTCTACATGTTTTAGCTGAAAAACATAGTAATTTAGTTCATTAGTAGTAACTGTGAGCACAAAACCCTGCAGATTATACAACTCACATTCTCACACTTTCAATGCCAGTAATAACAATCTGTTTTTCTTCTGTAAGGATTCTTTTGAATGAGAGAGTGTAACTCAGAAATGACCAATAAGATTTTAGCTAAAGAAACAACTGGCAATGTAACATCCAAGTGTGATTTAATCAAATCCTCTTGTTCAAATTAATGAAAATGGGCAATTCCTTTCCTCCCTTATTATTCAATTTAATCACAAACATTTAGGGATACAATCACAAATCTTTTTATGATTGACATTAGTAAGCTCTTAGGAATGTATTCCTTCAATTAAAGTAACACTGTGTACCTGCATCTGAGTATGTAAACTTCATCAGCACTATGAGGTAACGGCAGCATTTTCTTCTTGCTTCCCGATCTTGACCTTGACTTCTTTTGCTTACAGTCTAAAGCTAAGAAGAGAAATTTTCATATGTGAAAGTAATACTTCAATGAGTATTAGTTATTCAGTAAATATTCCCTATAGCAACAATGAAAAGACATCTACCTCCTTGTTCTTCTATATTTAATCATAATGTAAATTCAAAATAAGTACAGCGTATTCTAAGAAATACACTGGTGAAACACATGAAGCTGATTTTTTTAGCTTAGCATTGTGCTTGCTCTTTGAAAGACTAGATAATTGACATTCAGCATTAAACTGTTGTTTTAGTATCAGCAAGCACCTACAAACCTATTGCAGAATTATACAGAAGCAAAGCACCATTGGTAATTCCCTTTCATGCATAAAACACTGTCAAAATCTCAGAACTTGTTTTGTAGCTCAAGCACCATCATAAGACCACTCATGTTCAACCAAGTTACAACTTTATGAAGTTGTAGCTTTCAGCTAGTACAATCAGGAATTTCTAGTTTGAATAAAACACCTGCCATTTGTTTTCAACACAAAGCAAAAATTTGTCCTCTTGTTCTAAGAATTTCAAATGAAGCTTCCCCTTCACTCCTGTCTGAATTCTAATGAAGCTTATAAAAAGTATGTATTAGTCCTTGGCAGTGGGAGCTGTTATTAGGACAACCAACAAGGATGGCAAGGCCAATTTTTAAATTCAGTCTAAGCATTTAAAACTGTGTATGAAAGTAACGTGTGTGAACAGGAAATACATAGCAAATGAGTTCAGATAGCTTTAAGGTCTGTATCTCCCATAAACAAATGTAATGGGAGTCTGAAACAAAACCTGGAGATCCTAAGAAGCAGCCAAAGTGGGAGATTAAATGGAATTAATATTGTTATGATGCAAACAGCTGATAAAGCTCAAGAAGTTTGTGACTGCTCAAACTGAGAAGTGTATCTAGCTACACTCTATTCCAAAACACAAGACACCAACAACAGAACTCCAACACAAAAACTTTTTGCAAACAACCAGTTACACCACTTAACAAAAACTCCACAGAAACCAGAAAGACAGTACCAGATGGTATTCTTGATACCAAGAAGGCATAATGCTATGCTACTGAAGCATCTTAACAGTAAAATGGGGAAAAAGAAATTGTTACACTTGGCTAAAGTTTTGATTCCTAGAATATAAAACAGAAGAATTAACTTCTTAGCATTCTGAAGCATAAGACATCATCTGGTGAGGTAAAACATGTTGATTTAAAAAACACACAGTCTTGATTCTATCCTTAATTTTTCTCATGCCTTCCAAATGAGCACCTCTCAAGCTTTTACCTTGTAGCCCAACTTTTAACTTGGTAGACCTACCAGATGTATCCCAGTTCTATCCCCAGACTTAAGGATTCCTACATATCTAAAATTCAGAATGAATTTCTGAGGTTTGAAGGTATCAGAGAACCAACAGAATAAGTGGAAAGCAGACACCAACCTAGAGAGACTCCTTCAGATCAACATTAGGAAAATGAGGCTTAATAGCATTTTTTTCTGACAGCAACAACAAAACCAGTCCAGATTAAAAGGCAATAACCCAAGGTGGCAGGGGGGAGAGAGAGAGAAATGGCCAAGATGCTTCTGGAAAAGCATCAACGGGTTCTTAATTCTCTCACCAGAAACATATTCTTCATTTAATTAGGAAGAAAAAAGCTAATGATCATATCAGGTAGGAACTACCACATATATAAATATTTTACATACCGCAGCTTCAGTAACACCATCAGCAATGTAAGTAGGTAAAATACTGGAACCCAGACACCCATGCTTTGAAGAGAACTGTCTGTACGAGGGGCAACTTATCTGCAGCAGTTATCACAGCAAAAGCTTTGCCTTTGCCAATTTTGTGGAACATCATGGGAAGAAGGGAAACAGAAGTCCATATTACCAGAAGGCAAACATGTCCATGAGTTGAATCTGATGACAGTTAGTTGATCTCAGTTTATATGTGTGGGGAAAAAAAAAGAAGCAGTAGTGACAACATACTCCTCCTAGAGGCCAACTTGCATTTGGAACAAGAGCTTGCTGATTTCCTTAATGTTGGCAAAGACATTCTCATCAAGACATTTGATTCTACTCACATACATCTGGAGCATTTCAGAGAGCTTTCTCTTCCCTATAAGACCTGGATTGGTCTTCTGCAACAGATTCTTGACACCTAATGTTTGTGTATGTGTATAATCCTCTTAATCATCTAAGAAAAAAATCCCTCTGAACTACTGTGCAATCAAACAACAGCAACACTGACAGAAATTGCCATAATGAACCAGGAGAGGTAGTTTCTACTTCCTTGAAAGGTACCTTTTCCATGAACAGTGAGAAAACAAGGAAAACAAAAGGAAGGGCATGTTCTCTGAGCCATTTATGATGGAGGCTCTATATAAGGAAATTATAAAACAAAGAGAAGAAAGTATCATCGTAAAAGACCACAAAAAAGAATTCAGATTATGCTATGAATTCTCAGAGAAACTTAGCTAAATTTGAAAGCAGATTTGCCCAAGAAGCTGTTATAAAAGACAGAAAACACTAAGAACACTAAGCCCATGTTCTGTAAGGGTCATTTTTTGTTCCCTTTGTCTTCTGAGATAGTGAACATATTCTTTCACGTTTTAGGGAGCTCAAAGCATTACCTGTATGTTTAGAATTTACTCCAGTAAAGATGGAGAGGGAAGGAGGAAGAATATCTGAGTAAAGCTCATTGAAAACTACAATTCAAACAGCACTTATGAGGCATGTGTAACTGTAACCACGACATTAATTTAATTTTGTCTATCCAGAGAGCAACAAGTTTAAATAAAGTCACATTCACACCCTTGAGTACTCTGTTGATACGATGCTTACAAGCGGTTGCAAACATCAAGCAAACCACACAATTGCCTCAGCCATTGCCTCCCCATGAATTAGCCGTGTTCTGACCAAAACTAAGTTGCTGCTTTTTCTATGCCTTTACTGTAACAAAACATGACCTCCTCAGAATGTATGTTTTTAACATGTCTGGGAAAAGACCAAGGATCATTTAGCTCTAGTAAGCCACATGGAAACTGCAGCAAACTGCTAGAGAGACGCAGGAATTACCTATCATCAACACCTAGTTTGTAATTATAACAGCTTACAAACTATCATTCCTCATTCTCCATAAAGGCCTACTTCTTTTCAGAAGAACTCTCTTTCAAATTTGGCCACCTGGTGTTTCCTAGTTGATAACTGAAAAACTTATTGTAAACAACCAGTCACATCACTTCCTCAAACTGCTGATACAACATGATGAAGAAAAAACAATTTAAAACAAAAGGACTATCAAACTTTGAAGGAATCTCCTTGAGATACAATTTCAGAGCACACTACTTTAAAAAATACATGCTAGGTAGAAACACTGCATACAAAAACCTCTACGACAACTTGTCAAGAAAGACTACAAGCAGATGGACATAGGAGGTTACAAGGAGCATGACTAAGTGAATTAGACAGGTCACAATTACAGGCCCTTTCATGCCATGACATTTGGTCTGCAGCTCCAAATTAAAATGCTCTGCTTCCTGATTTCCCCCAACATGAAATGTTTCTTATTTCAGGAAACCTGAACCTGGGTCTTTTACTCAGACTTCATTACTTTTGTCAAAGCATACATAAGCGAAAACAAGTTGAGTAATTGACACAGAAATGGAACTAACTGGACACAGAAATGAAACTAATTAAACATTTGAAAACACTGCCAACTGAAAAGTAAAAAATAATGAACTATCTTTCTTGTACATTTAGTCACTAATTTTTAAAATTCAATCACTTGCACATCCTCATCATTACTGCACAGTGAAGTACACTAAAAAGCCCCTCCTATCATTTGCTCCCTATAGGATTTTATAGGATATTGAAAGTTAGCTCATCATACCAGTGGATTCATTATGACTGTAACAGCACAGAATAATGATACACAAAGCCAGTAGACCTCAGATTTCTGCATACTTGATACACCTCCACCACAAGCAGCCCAAAGCTACAAGTTTGACAAAAAACATTTGAAATTATTTTAACACATAGTAGCCCTCATGAACTGCTACCTCAGTGACACTGTTGGCTTGAAGGCCAGACTCCTTGCTCTGTACTTTATTTTTCCCTCCCAAACTTCTGACAAAGTAGCTTCCACCTACAGAAGCAGAGACCAAAGAAGAAAGTGGTGATTCCCAGAAGATAAAAGCCAGTAAAAAAAGACTGAGTATGTGAAAAGAGTCAATAAAGAGAAGACGTAAAAAGCCAGGGTGCAAGAAACAATCAAGAGACTTAGAAAGAGCCAGGGCAGGAGGGAGCAAGAGAATCCCACAGAGGAAAAAAATAGAAAGGAAGCTGAATATACAACTATAACGAAGAAGAGTGAGATGCATTTTGAAGATTTTGTGTAGGTTTGTCCCATGGTCTAAAGATACTCAGAAGAAAGAAGCAAGTTGACCACCTGCTCTGAGAAACACCAATGTGTCGCTATACATCAAAACAGGTATAAAGAAAATTAACATCTACTCAAGATGAGCAATTAGATCATTACATTTTAAAAATTGGACAGAATAACAACAACAAAAAAGCTCCAGCCAGACATCTGAAGACACAGGTATTTCCTCTACAGTAGATCTATAATGTATTGGTATAGGCACAAATAAAGTTTAATAAAGACTAGCCTCAAACAGCCAACAGCCTAGGAACTTTCACTTCTAGGATGTTTTTCTTGAGTCAATTCTCCAAAGCTACCATTATGCTTAACTATGTCTACTGTACTGCCAGAACTGTCAAGTTGCATTTGAAAAGAAAAACAGACTAAGATTTTACTTAATACGATGACATTACTGACTGAAGAAGCAGGGCATCTGCTAGAAGAACAATATGGTAACAGTCAATATCAAAAACATGTGTAGACAAATGGAAATTCTGAGACTAGTACATAAGATATATAATGCTCAGAAAGGTCTCACTTTGGTGGCATGCAGAGATCACATATTTCTCATGTATTTCTCCTAATAAACAGTAGTGCCTAGATAGGTCCCATAACAACTGCCAGATAAAAGAATTACAGGAGTCATGTTTAGACATCATTATTTTATTACAGCAAGAAACTGAGATAATTATTCAATTGATGTGATTTATTTTTGGTAGTTATGTTTGCTTTAGAAGATATAAGAAAGGCTTAATGAGAAGGAACATGTATAAACACGTCCTCATTGTCTCCATACAATGGCTGAAGACCATTGAAGGTTCAGCTGTGGCTGAGGTGCAACTGAAGACATCTCGAAATTGCTCTCAAGTGCAATCACCTTTTAATAAGAAAACCTGAGATCTACCCAAGAGCAACACTCATAACAAGTGCGTACTTGTACTTTAAAACTAGTGTGTACTAGTGAAATCTTGCATTAAAATAATTCCCTTCACAAAAGTGGAACATCAAATAGAGCAACTGTTTAAAAGCATATTTTTTGGTCTACAAGCCTTGAGTTAAGCTTACTTGAATGAGAAGGCAATGAGCAAAGTTTACAACCTGCAGAGTTGCAGCAGAGTAAAGACTAAGTTACTACAAATATACACTGGTTGCATGATGTTATAGCCAGAACTCAACACTGACTCCTTAAGTCAATGGTTTCAGTGACAGGCCTTTATTCATGGTATAAATTATTTATCTGGCTTAGCTCCAGCTTCTGAGAGCAAAAGATTTTTTTTTCCAAACTTTTGTTTCTAACCTTCTGTTTAAGCTTTGTTTCTAACCTCATTTTGTTTCCAGCCTAATTCAAAACCAACTTCTAGGTCCAACTATACAAGACTCATGAGTTTTCTTTCCATTCTTTTAAGAAAGTGGAACTCTTCTGATGATTATGCAACTACTTCACTAGCAAAATACGTTTGTTAGAGAAAACAAACAAAAATCCCTGAAAGTATCTAAACAAGCTCCCTTAACTTTTCCCACTTGGCAAAAGGGAAGCTAGGTACAAAGTGCTTGCCCAGAATTCAGTCTCTGTGTACTATCCTGTTTGCCAGTGTCTCCTTCACTGAATCACTGTTAAGTTATTAATGTGCAATTTAAATATATAGCTATTGAAAAATACTTCCTCAGTAGGTATATAAGAAAAAGAACTTACCACAGGGCTAATATCAAATCACAGCAGTGGTAAATGAAGTTCACTATCATCACCCTTCTACTTAATAAATATGAAAATTTTCAGAATCACTGACTAAAGGCATATTCTTCTACATGTTATGTATTACCGCATCTGCTGACTTCCTTCCAAATCTGCTTGATTATAGCATTAATGTAGTGCAACATAAGACCTGGCAGCCACAGGCCCGTATTATAAAAATATTTATTTTAGCCTCCTACAGAAAAAGTCTGCTACTCAGTTTGTCATTCTTAGCATAATGAACTACATTTGCAGATAAAAAAAGGATTATGCATTTTCCAAGAGCATTATGTAAAAGTCTGTGTTTGTTGACACAGAAAACTGATGGTTGCCCTTCTTAATTACAGAGTATTTCAGGCTTCTTATCTCCAAATTTTCCTCATTATACTGCATCTTTGCTCCTCAATTTGCTGTTGATCATGTGAAGTCTCACTAATCTCAGCAATAATCCAAGTAAACTCAGAAACTGCCTACAGCCAGGCAAGCCGCAGGTCTCTGAAAACAAGTCAAAATATGGCATGTTAGAAGAATTTAAAAATTAAGTGTGTTTTAATAAAAAATATTAATAGCAGTGCCAAATGCTGTACTACCCTCATTCAGTGCCAGAGCAGGTAGTTTTTGGGTTATAAGCCAAACAAGATATGAAAACAACTACATACAATATGTTGTTAGAAATATACAAAATGTAAAATTACTTGCTTTTCCTATTTTACTGAAGTATTCTTTGCAATTATATGTACTAGACAGGAAAAACTACTTGTTGTATCGTTGCCTTTTTTTTCTCCCCACCACTCTCATTTCCAAGACACTTTAGAACACTTCATTAGAAGTCCAACTATCTGGTTTGGAAGTTGTGATATCATAGGAGAATGAATTTAAGCAACCATCTCTTAGTTTTGCTTACATACCTTAAGTGTTGGATCCAAAATCAAAGACTTAGAATGAAAATCAGACATGAGAGTGGACAACAGCAACATATGTTT
>VZTT01045267.1:2054-17945 GCA_013400855.1 Buphagus erythrorhynchus
GATATACTAGGTGAATTTGCTGTTAAGTTTGCAATGTTATGCTGGAAGTGGCTTCTGTCAAATACAAATTTGTTTAGAGACACAGGTGTGTCCTTTGTTTTGCCCTTTCCCTCTCTTCCCTACCATAAGCCTCAGGCTCAATGCTTATATCTGCACTAACTCAACAAGAGCAGTTTAGTGCAAGCTTGAGGGTAAATACTGGCAAAAAATCATCAATAACTTGTAACTGATAGCATTCTTCCTGCCTTAGTTTTCGACAAACAACCAGTGCTCTCCCAAGTAACATCCACACAGTTCAAGGAAGGGAATGAACCACAGACTGCTCACAGGAGGTTGAATCAATGAGGTCCCCACGCTGTTGGTGAAGCACTTCTGCACATCAGTAATACTTGAGCTGGAACAGAAAATGGACCTTAGCTTGTTCCCTTTGCCACTTTACACAAAGACTATGCATCTATCTCTCCTCTACAATCTAATTTTTCTCTCTACAGTGAAAAAGAAAGGCACCTGGCTGGTTTCTTCTTTCCCTTTCATTGCCCTCTTCCATCATGTTGCAAAATTTGGGAAATCCAAGAAAGGAAGGAACATCTCATGGCTGTAGGTGCTAGCTTGTGGCACACCACTTTGAGCTGCAGGCAGCTCTCAGCAGGCAAGAAGAACTCATACTTTCCAGTATTTCTCAAGTACTACTGCTTTGCCAGGCTTCTGGATTTATCAACATCCATGGCCTGTTCCATTTCAACACTCAGGTAGAATGCTAAAGAGGTGCTGTGTTACAGCCACGAACACAAGTGGAACATCAGCCAGCTGAATGTCAGGGACTCTTTCCCTTGGCTAAAATTCAAACTATACACATGCATATATATGATGTTCCAGACTAACACAGCTCAGGCTACAAATGATGTTAATAAAGGTTATAATTTCTATAGAGACTATACCAAATAAACCTACTTTCGTGAAGCAATGGTAATTCAGTTTGCTATAGGACTCAGTACATTTTTGTATTTCTTAGTAAAGACACTCATGTACTCTATTGCATACTGACCACATTTGGCTCAATAACTCACATGGAAACTACACACACAAAAAACTACACATAAAAAGACAGGGGAAAAAATAATCAAATAACTGCACAAGCTCTACTGTATACTGCAAACTGAAACCAAACACTCAAAATGAACAATCTGTTACCCGTTATTTTATGAGGTACAGTTGCACTACAGGAAACAAAAGCAGACAATATATAAGCAGAATGAAGAATGTTCAGCTCTGCCCGGTGCCACCAAAATCACTGCAAGCAAAACCAATTGCCTCAAAGGCAAAAACATAACTTTGTCTGATGTAGGCTTCATTTTTATTCTTCTTTTTTCCTCAAGTAACTGGTTCTGCTGCCATGGCTCTGATCAGCAGTAAATTAGGATTAGGTAGAACGGACTAGGATGAGGGGGTAATGTAAAAGCTGGAGGGCAGAAATGAGTAAAGAGAACTGATAAATAATACACAGGTCTCTTCTGTGAAAAGCTCGCAGAACTGCTAAGGAATAACTCACAATACTATCCAAATGCCACTGATAGAAAAATCATCAGGGGAGAAGGGTTTACATCCAGAGAAGAACCCACTGACTGAAAAGTCTGTTTAAGATTCCTTGACCTCAGGGGGAAAATAGGGTGGTAAACACTGGGTTCTCATACAAATGAGGAATAGCAGGGTTTGCAGAATAAGACTGTCTGAAATGTGCTGAAGATACCCATTCAATATTATGAACCTTACTGGAGAAAGGACAGCTGTTCAAAAGAAACTCTCCTGGCAATAAAATATGTGCTCAGCTCCATAAACCAAAATTCTCAAGGAGGGGTAAAAGAAAAGGAAGACAGGGTAGAAAAAGTAGACAGGATAGTTCTTTGAGGTACTTCCAGTCTACAAAAAAGTCTTCAATACTGTCAGTACTTTCAGCATACTTGTCAAGGGACAGTGAGATCTTCAACCCAAGATCCATCATCTTACTGCTTGTCTCTTGCTTGGTAAGAGAGATTCTAAGATTCAGTATCTTTACAAGACAATAGATAGGCCTAGCTTGTGTGGCAACCTTCCTGAAGTCATCTGATGAAAAAGACAGTCTGACAGAATTACATTTTCAAACTCTGACTCTGTGTGTCTGTCTGCCTTCGAAAGGCTTGTCTTCTGGTTGGGCATATGGAAACACACACACATACATTCTGCTTTACAGCAGAACATGATTGACAAGTACAAGGAGAGAGCTGAGGAGAAAGCAAGAATAATTAAACAGGAAGAAAAATGTAAGAAAATTCTTTAGACTAGAAAGGGCACTTCTATCATATAGGCAAGTAGATCAATAGGCAAGTCTGTGAGGAACTAGAGGAACTTGGAATGAGTGATAAGGGAGATTTCTCTCTCCATCTGGACGATGCTGCCTCATGCTGAGAAAACACTTTACAATCCTGTGCTAAAGACCACAAAACATTTTTGGAAACTGACAACTTTGAAATCTTAACTGCTCGAAGTAATGTGTCCCAGAGAAATACTGCAAACCCAAGGGTAATGTGCTTTCTTACTGCTATAAAACTGGTGAGGAGACAACTATTACATGCCTTTCAGCTCTAAGGACAGAGGTGATGATGGGAAGAAGAACCCTGCTCTCTTCTTAGGAGATCACCTATGTGTTGAAGAAAAAGCTCATAGGTTGCAAAGTGGAAGTTAAAATCATCTACCTTCAAAATAGCAATATTCAATCAAAGCTTAGGAACAAAAGGTATAACAGCCACTCAACACACTACCACAGAACAAGTAATACTTGTTCTTCAAAAAATGGACCTTCTATGAACTGTGCTGAGATATTTTCCCCAGCCTCCAGAATGTTACCATTACAAAATGTGTCCTGATATGCAGCTCATTTTTCTGGTCCTTAATTCATCTTACTGCATCTAGATACATCATCTGAGACCACAAGGTCTTTAAAAATCTTGCAGGTGGTTCTTCCATGTGACTATGCTGCACTGTTTTCCTCTTTCTTTTCATCTTTTCTTATAAATCATTCCCTCTAGTCTCCAATAATTTTTAATGCTCTGCTGTGAGTCTCAGTCAATTAACCTATACCTTCAGGTGGTCAAATTTGGATCCAGTTTTCCTGTTATTGTCTTTCCCTGTATTTTATGCATTTGTTTTAAATTCCCTTAACAATTATGCCAATCCCTAGACAGGGAGCACTATAAAAAGAAATATCACTAAGTTCTTTCAAAAGCCAAAAATTGAAAATTACCCTGTTAATTTGAAATCAATGTAGTTTTATACAAATGAAAGAAGTCTTTCTTGAATAAGAAAAGACAGGTAAAAAAGAAAGGGGAAGATGGACAGTTGAGATTATTTTGATTAAATACTTATATTAACATGCAATAGCTAGAATTGTACTTTTATAAGCTTTTAAGACATCAAAGACTGACTACCACTTAAAAACACAAGTAAGATAGAAATTTAACCATTAATTATATATTTTCTAAATTATTTGTTTCCAGCGTAGCCACAGGCCTCCCAGGGTTTAAGTATCTTTATAAAAACATAAATATGCACACATTCAAACAAATAATGCCCCTGCTGCTAAGGCTGGAAGTTGGCTTGTCTATGCTCACAGTAACTTCAAAAACAGTTTAAAAAGCAGTAGAGTAATGAATAAAAACCAATGATTATCAATGAAATCATTAAAGGCAGGTTTACAATAATTAACATAAAGGTCACCTTAATAGTCAATTTAGAGATATTTCCAGATCTCCCAGGCCAAAAGATAAAGTCTTCAGTAGTAAAATTTGCCATTATTAGAAAAGTTCATTTCATTGTTCAGCCTTTAACTCGTTATCTGTAATTAAGAAAAATCAGATTTCAAAGCAACAAGAGAAGACTGTGATAAAGCTACTTGAAGTACACTCTGGCAAGGATAAAGACAGCAGAGAGGTGGCTGTCATAAAATAGCCAAATGGCTTTTTCCACCTCCATCAAGGTCACTTTACTGATGATGTGCTCAATAAGATGATAATGCATTTAACCACTTTCCTTGCATCTGACTTCGACCTTACTGCAAATCCAAATGGCCTTGTTTAACTACCCTGGCCTTTCAACATTTCCCTGAACAAAGATAATTAAGGAGATATACTGCCCCCTACTATCACAGGAATTGAAAGACAAATAAACTTTTAAGAGCACAGCCAGGTGTCTATTGCATTAACGTACAATGTTTAAGCAGGGGGTAAAATGAAATAATGGTTAAATAATTATAAAAGGTTAACAAAGTTAACTTTGCTACGTAAGGCAATTCTGTCTTTTTAAAATAAAGAATATAAGAGGCTTTCCAGGCTACTTTTTACAACTCCCTGGACAACAGTCTTTAATGCAGTTTCTGACTTAAGAGGAAAAATGTTCTGCAAAAATTAACAACTCTGAAAATTCTGCAGATTTGAAACCGGTTATATTTCATATGAGGGTACAAAAATGTTTTATGAAAAAGCAGGTCTATATGATTAAACCAAAAGTTGTTCTAAAAAACCATTTCTATTCCTTTATTTTTCCTTTGTGTGTGGTCAGCAACTATAGTAGAGGTGAAAATTAAAGCCGTTTAAAAATTAGTTTGACAATTATGACAATTTGAAAGCTTAAGGTCATGCTTTTTTATGCTTTTTACAGTTATGAAAACCAACCAAATAATACAGT
The DNA here is from genome assembly GCA_013400855.1 of Buphagus erythrorhynchus. Taxonomy (NCBI): domain Eukaryota; kingdom Metazoa; phylum Chordata; class Aves; order Passeriformes; family Sturnidae; genus Buphagus; species Buphagus erythrorhynchus. The sequence goes on from VZTT01045267.1 coordinate 6,771, forward strand.
TATATAATAGAAGTTGCTCCTTTTTAAAAATTTTATTTTAAATTTTGATTAATATCTACTCCTATATTCCAAATAGCTCTCCAGGACACTAATTCTTCTTGATAGCAAGAAAAAAAAAGCCCTATGTCAACAGCTCTTGGACTAATAACAACTGAAACTGAATAAAAAGGATAAAAAATGCTGGTAAAGCAATTGGATGTTAGTTATGCCAAGATGCAAGAGATATTATTTTAGATTAATTTTTTTTCTTCTAAATCTGCTTTTCCTCTAAAGCATCTTAGAAATATTGCTGTATAGGTCTGAACCCTCTTCAAAAGTAACAAAGCGGCAAAACGGCAAGTTGTACCAGAAAGATAAAAACACATAACTCACTGTTGATGTGATACTAGGTATGTTAGCTTACTGCTACTGCCAAAGTTGCTGTTCCTTTGCCACAGAAAATTAAGTATGCAGAAACCCCGTCACATGTCTTGAATCGGTTTTATCATAATGCAGTTCTTCAGAAATTACAGCAAATCCACCTCTGCCATTTTGCCAGGCCGCCGTTACTTTGAGTTGTAGATGTAGTTTGTGCAAATTTCAACATGTTCATGTATTTGGCTTAATCTTTTTCTGTAACACTTCTTAATGCAGACTCAACTCCTGAATTCTGAATACACCAGAAGTTAAACCTCCTGTAAAGGTATCTTCATGTATTAAATACAAAAATCAGTGATTACAGTATCCAAACCAAGAAGTTTGCAATGATTCATATGCCAAAACTATGCCAAGTCCTTTCTGCTGTATATAACAAGCCATAAAAAAGCCTTTCACTCTGAGCTAGAATGATTAACTGTTTCCAGATATGAGAAGTCTACCTTTTTCTTACATCTAAAGGGCTTGCTTCAAAAACAATCTACTTTACAGCAATTTACACAAAACAAGTATTTCATTTTAAGTCTGAATAAATGGTGGCCCTAGTCAATCTCAAAGGAAGACTGCACACCTTGTTGCTACCTTGAGTGAGTCCTGAAGTTTCCATGTATAATTGCACTTTGAATTCCTTAATCTTACACAAAGAAGATGAATGACTACTTTCTACTCATTCAGAGTATTTCAGCCACCTAACTATTCTGTTCAGAGTTTTTAACGTGGGTGACACTTTTTAAAGGAACTCAAGAGCCATTTTTTCCACTTGTCCCTAACATTTAAAAAGGTTAACTTAAATGGAAAACTATGGAAACATTTTTTTAGTACAGTTGCTTTATTTCATCCTGATTTCTTGTTTTGTGTAAAAATCTTCAAACCTAAAAGATATATATATATCTTCAAATCATTAGTGAGGTCACCAGCTCACAGCATCATATTCCATACATTACTGAACATACCAAAGCCCTCTTGCTATTCTGAAATGCATAAATCTGCGACTACCTCTGGAAAAAGTCCTTCAAACTCACACAGAGCGTAGCCTATAGACGTATTTAGAATTAATAAAACCAACAATAAGATCTTTGAACACATGCAGAAAGGATAGGAAAGCTAATGTTTTTTCTTATTTTGGACAACAATACAGTGAACATATTTGTTCAACATAGACATTTGAGTGATGATATGAGAAAAGTGTACATACTACAACCTTTTATTTCTTCCTTGTTTAGTTCAACAAGTGAATTGGGAAGCAATACAAGTTACAGGAAGAGAAGTTATAAAGTCTGATCTCACAATTGTTTATCACATCATTTTGGTAATTTGAAAAGCCATGTTAAATCTTCACAGATGCACATTAGAAAGAATACAGCTCAAGATAAATTCCCTAAGCTGGGTCCATTTGCATCATATACTGATATTTACAGATATTTCTATATCTCTCAAGCCAAAGGATAAACTCTACAGTACTAAAATTTGCCATTATTAGAAAAATTAATTTCAATGTTCAGCCTCTAACTTGCTATCTGTAATTTAAAAAATCTACAAAGCTGATGGGTGTATGGCAGCATTCTTACTGTGGAACTGTAGAATGAACACACACCTGACATGACATTTTATATTTTTTTTTAATTGCATCAATTATCAGTTTTTCCTAGACAGCTACCACACTGGCTGCTTTACTTCAAATGGAAAAAAAAAATACATACCCCATGCCCCCATGCTGCATGGGACATGTAACTTCTTGTGTCAGAAAGTTAGAAAGTAAAAACAACAAGCCAAAGCCACCTAAACATAAAATGTTTTTTTAAAGGTCCTTTTGCTGTAGGTTTCTGGATAAATTGTAACACACACTTTCATAACTCCTTGAAAGGAAAAATATTCTTTTACTGTTAAGTATGAGGCCACTCTCCACACAGGATTGCAGAGCGATTAATCAAAAACTTTCTTAACATCTCATTTGTAGCTACTGAGCTGCTTGACAGTTTTGATCCCCAATCTGATGGATCAAAAAAAGGTAAGCTAGATTTTTTTCTGTTCTTGTTCGAGCACTTTCCACTTCCCGGGTTTTACACAAATACTTCTGCCAGAACTTACTGAGGATGCATGAGAAGATTTACCTTTTGAAAGAAGGAAAAGTGCATTCCACCAGCTGCATGCACATCACCTAGAAGTTCATGGGAATAAACCCAGCCTATTTAGTGCCATTACACGAATTACAAATTCTTATCTTAATGATAGGCTATACTTAACCTCAGCTAATTAGATCCTTGTGTCTGTTAAGAAATTAATACACTTTCCAAAGGATAGGGGACTCCTGCCATCTTCAGAAACTTTTCTAAACATTTTCAGTGAATTTACTCTATGGATTAGAGACCTTAGGGGAGAGAAGGTACTTCCCTTTCTCTGCCTCCATTGTTCTCTACCTTTAAAGCTTCTAACAAACAGCTCCAGAGCAGCTCAGTCTTTGTCTGGGAGTTTAGTAGTTCACATCCTAAGTTTCTTTCCCCATTGCTAAAATATCAGAAGGCAAGGTTTTTGAAAGCTTTCCATGGGATCAGCCAGAAAACAGACACAAAGTTAACAAAGGGCAGCTATCACTACAGTGTCAGGTTTGTTTACTGAAGCAGATCATTATTTCCCCAAATCTTCGAAGTTCAGACTGTTTTGTTTAATAAACTATTAAAAAATGGCAAATGGGCTAAGTAAGGTGAACATAAGCAAAGATAGTTTAAAATAAAACACTCCATAGACAGATGCGTAGTTCAAATTCAGATTCATGTGAATGGGATGAACAGGAAAACTAAAACATTGTATGCACAAAAACTGCAATGTTATGTTCATGCACTGGAATACACAGTATTATTTTAAGTAAATTTAATTGCTGACATACCTTTCTCAGTTTTTTTTCCCCCAATCCTTCCTTAAAGTCTACTCTAGCAATTAACAGAGGTCTCCGGATGGCTCACTGAAATATTTAAAGCTGAAGAACAAAAGGTTTATTTTAAAAATGAAAACCTTGGCTTGTACAACTCCAGACATGAATCTGCTTTCAATTACTGAAAGTATTTCCACTTCAGTGAAAAAGGATCAAATCTTCAACTACACCATCTTTAGGCAATGAATTTGATTATATTAAGCTTTAAGAATACAGAATGACTTTGTGACACAGCTGTATATTCCATGCATATCGTGTATTAGGTATACAAAAAAGAAGGAGGTTGCACTTTAAATGAGAAGCAGACAGAAATGTGTCTGCTCACAGCAGCACTGTACTTCCATACCAAAGCTCTGCTTTAGGGCTGGTTTTTTTTCAGGTGCCCACATAAACGTCAAAGATTACACTAAGCTTTAAATGAAGGATTTTACAATCTTTTAGAAAAGAATCTGGGCTGATTCTTTCCCCATACTTTTATTTGCATAATTTGCACTGTTGTAAAGTTACATTTTTCTTTCTAGACTTTTGAACAAGCACAATCTCTTCCACATTCCCCCCAGCGCAGCAGGTATTGCATCCCCTAGGAAGCACGATAATCAGAGGCACTTTCTACTTTTCCCATTATGCGAGCGTAACAGAGTCGAGCGAGGGAGCTCGAAGGCTTCACTCCGCAGCGAGATGCGATACCTCAAACACAAATTATGCAAAAACTTCTCATTTCTTACATCTCCGATTTCGCGAATCTCTCCTACCGCATCCCAGCCAGTCACCGGGTCGGGCTCTTTCAGCAGCACGGCCAGACACAGTTCGCGAGCGGATCCCTCTGGGCTCAGGCACCCTCGGCTCGCAGGGCGGGCAGTGCGGGCCGCCCGCGGCTCCTCGCAGCGCTGCCCGATCCGCGCAATGAGGCGGCGGCACGGGCCCCGCCCCCGGCCCGGCCCCGCCCNCCGGGCCCGGCCCCGCCTCACCCTTTCGGGGCCGCGGCGGCGGCTTCGCGGAGCGGCCGCGAGCGCGTACGGCCCGGAGCTCCGGGGAAAGGCAGAAGGAGCCTTCCCGGAGAGCGCGGAGCCGCTGCCGCGGCGCTCTTCGTACGGCTCACGGGCATGCACCGCAAAGCGGGGATTTCCCGAGATACAAAATAAACTCCCTGCCGCGCCAGGTAGTTGGTGTATCAGCGTGAAGTACCTGCCTGCTCCCTGCCGTGCAAGCCGCCGCCGCAGCCCGGAGGCTCTGAGGGAGAGCAGCTCCCCCCGGTCGGTGCTGGCGGAAGGCGGGCTCGCGTCTGGCCGCGGCCGGGCCCGAGCAGGAGCGCGGCTGAGCAGACGGACCGGGCCGGGACCAGAGCGCAGCTGTGAGCGCGCAGATGTGACACCGGCCCCCTCATCACGCACCACCTGGGCTTTAATTGAAACAGAAACACCTCCCCCTCCATTTACCACCGTAGGAGACAGTTTTTCTTCGTGTCTATAGAGGCATGAATATAATACACTCTGCTTACTTCAAAACACTTGGCAATCTATGATCGAGTCCTCTGCTAATGAAGCCTTCAGAGTTCCAGCTTGATCTGACTGGATGCATCATAGCTGTCAGATAAAGCTATCAAATAATAGGTACAAAATACAGCATTCACAGGATTCACCATTAATTTCTGAAATACTGTAGAGAGCAGGAAAACTACATGCCTACAGAATATGCAGATACCAATGTACTCATTCAAAATTAAGCCTATTTTCAACTGATAATCAAACTGAAGTTAGTGCCTCTGTCTTTAGTAAAAGAACCAGATTTTTAATACTTATTTTATTTTTTATTTTTTTTTTAACTTCCCCCTTTTGGAACATGGCATTCTTTCAAAATGACTGTGGGAATGGTATCTCCAACTTCATTCTTAACATCACTACACAAAGACCCTTCTGGCTTAGAAAAATTCAGTGATATGTAGGAATTTCTACAAAACTTCTATTAGGGTTTTCTTTTCACCTTGGACCTTTGCTAATAACAACAACTAACTTAACTCTGTCTCACCCTATTACAAGACCCATTGCTGACGCAGGCCAAGTTATTACAGCAGCTGCCCGGAAGCCACATTTTGCCAAAAATCAGATCAAGACATTGCTAATGATTACACAATACTTCCAGGGAAAATAATACCATTCCAGAATATGTTTTCAACGCTGTTATGTAAAAAGCTACAATAAAACCATATATTTCAGATGTATTATTCATAAGAAATTTAATACTATCAAAAAAAGCTCACACAATTCCTACAGAAACAAAGATTATACAGATTGAAATAGTAGAATTCTGTGAAATGTGGGACAATAATGGTCTAAGTAGCCAGGTCCTGATGAGGGCAGTCGGCTGGCAATGGGGAAAATTCCTGAAACAATTCCAAAGTATTAGCACTAATACTACATCTTGACCTGAAGCTCTTCAAGTCAAATATGCAACAGACTATGTGTGCTTTGACTTAGCACAAGGGAGAAACTTTAATACAGTCACCATTGGCATACTCTGCTCAGGTTTAGGGACAGCTTGACAGAAATGGGAGGATTTTTGCAGTTCAAATTCTGGACAGACTCCTATCTGTGATAGCTACAAGACCAGCCAAGAAAAAGCTAGGAGATGAAATCATGAACTTATATAGTCAGTTTAAAGAAGCAAGTTTCTAGCAATTCCACCGCAACATTCATATTCTCAGCATCTCTTCTAAGGAGTCTAGTTGCAATAAATGGAGTATTAGATCACATTAAAATATGATTTTCCAAACTGCTTGAATGAAGTACCTATGGATAAGCACTTTCTGCCATTACCTGCTAAGTAGTTAATTACTTCAGGAATATATCCTTTCAGATCTTAAAAGGAGGAGGAAGGGGAACTGGATGCTTGGAGTCAGCTCATGCAGAGCTTTAGAGCACATTTGAATTTCTGCCGTCAGAGAGCACCTGTAATTGCACACCCTCTACAGAATACTACCATGAAGGAAGGAAGGAAGCAGGATATTGGGTCCTCCAAGAGCCAGACCCTATGGAAGAAAAGACATATTTAGATAATTCCTATTTTCAAAAGAAAACTATCCACATGTTCTCTACCTTTTTTTCTACAAATATGCATCACTCTACATTCAGTAAATGAAGACTGCACCCTATAAAAAAAACAGGACATGGATGTCACTGCAGTGCATCCACCTTCTCCATTTTCAGCCAGCTGCAATGGAATTTTCCTTTGCTATGATGCCCCCTGTGCTGAGATTCCACTGTCCCATTAATGCCAGCACAAATGATTTATGAAATCTATTAGGTGCAACACTAAAGACATCTCAAACATAAATGTTTGCTTAGGAAAATATATCTATGGAGTAGACAAATGGGGGTTGAAGCAAACTCCAGCACAGATATCACACTTTATGCCAGCATAGCTCATGGCCAAACATTAGAAAGAAAGATCAAACAAAACCTTGAGGGTAGCTGGAGGGGCTAGGGGGAAGAATAACATATGTGTTTCATTCATACAAAAAGGGAGAAACACTTCCAAAAAAAATTATTTGATCAAAAGGATTATTGCAGTAAATTATGCAGAGCATTAACCATTGAATTTGAACCCATCTTTAGTCTTTCTTTATTAATAGCTCATTATAGTCCTTTTTCTTAATGTGGAATAAATTAGAACCATGTTAATTCATGCAGCTATCTGCAGGTACATTTATCACTATGGTAGCCACTTTTACTCTCCTTTCTGGAAGCTGCATTTCATGGGCAACAAACACTCATCCCCTGCTGAACTCAAGTCCTGCTGGCCTTTTTAGGTCACCGGCAGGGTCACCTGAAAACTTACCTTTTTTTTCAAAGAACTGAAAGGTACCTCACAGCTGGCCGCGACATATGTGAAAGAATTTCTCTTTCACTTTCACACTCTCTCTGTCATATTGCCACAGTTTAGATCAGTGAAAACAAGTGAGCTAGGGGCCTTGCTGGTATAAAAGAGCGAGGAACTGCCAACAGGATGTTCTTTGTGGGAACTCAAAGCTTTTGGAACTGATTCCTCTTCCCTGATCCAGAAGAGCTCAAATTTTATGGCCTTCATAGCATGTTGCATAGTTCATATTTTTCCAGAGTGCATGAAAACAGGAGAATTGTGGATGTGGTTAGTTTATAGAGGCAGGGCTGTGTTTCAGCTTTTAAACTGGCTAGTTTGCATTCGTCTGAGGAAGGAGGCCTATTGCAGTTTAGTCACAATGATTAATTTTGATATTTGCATTTGAATTTGGTCAGATAATCAGGAATTTAAAGGTAGTAACAAACATTTACACTCTCTGATAAAGATAGGTATTATCACAGAGAACTGACACATTCCATCACTCATCACTCATTCCATCACTGACGCCTGGAAAGGACTTAAGAGGTTCCACTGGAGGGGACTCTGGGTAGTCATTAGACCAGAGTGGCCCAGGTACAAGTAGCTGTGCTCCTTGCAGCACATAACACTTCAGTCCTTACTGTTACCTTCTCTGAGTGCCATTGTGTCAAAGTAGAAAACATCATTGTGCCTGTTTTTCACATAGCAAATGAAGGCACAAAGGTGACTTGTCAATGCCACTAAAGTTGTACCACAGGGGAGAAAAAACATGATGCCTCAGATAGTCTTCTACCCTACCCTAATCACTGAGCCTTTCTTCTCCTCATCAAAATAATCATTTCAGCTATTTATCAACATTCATGATGATCAGTGACTTTTATTAAAAGGGAACAGACACCTTTTTAGCCAAATACTCATTCACCTATTTGAATAGTAGTAGCCTAAGTGCCCTGTTAAGACATTCCTTCATAAATACTTAATTAGTGTTATAACCACTTCTACTGAGATGTTAGGTGTACTTTAAAGAGAGAGGGTTGTCTGCATTACAAAGAAGTAAAAATGGAGTACCCACCTAGAAGCTGAAATTGCACAGCATCAGTATATCACTTTGGAAACCTGTTTTTCTTACAACCCTACAAAAATACAGGGTATTAAGTTATGAAATTTAAACATTACCTAAGTGTCAGATACGGTATTATTTATAACAGCAACATATATTCTCATGTCTATTTTACAAAATAAACTTGATCAATCAAAATAGTTGTAATATAGCTTTCCAGTTCCAGCTGGAAATGTATTTTTAAAAAAAAGGGGAAAATTCATGTCTAGAAATTAGTCTTAGGAATACTATCTGATATCAACAGGATTAGCAGTATAATGTGTTCCCATGAGAAAGCACATGTGCCCAAATGTATTTAATGGAGAACATCTTGTAGTTCTTAAGCATTTAAATAGTATGCTACATTGACTATTTTTTTCTCACAAGAGAGGATTAAGATGAGCCATTTTTCATGCAGTAATGATACTGATTTAAATTAGAACAGACTAAGACCATAATGAGCTCACAGATTCAGTGTTCAAATCTGAAAACAATAAACTTTTTTTCCTTTTTATGTTCAAATCTGAAAACAATAAACTTTTTTCCCTTTTCATTTACATAGATAAATCATAACTCTATTTTTTTATAACCCCTTCCAAGACTGCATGAAGAATTTTGCAGTTTCATATCAGTATTTCCCTAAAAATACAAGCGGAAATTGTAAGCAAGCAGATGTAACTGGAGTAGAGCAAGTGTTATAGCAGAAATACAGTCCTTTCAAAAAAAGTATTAAATTATGACACATTTCTTGAATGTAAGTAGGTAACATGTCGGGTTTTTTTCCTAAGAAGCAACACAAAACTTTCCAGCGTATGTTTGTACTGTGATTTTTGAGTGCTGTAGATGCATATATTGAAGTAAATAATGTTCCTCTGTTCCTTGTCAAATTTCCCAGCAAGCTCAATGCAGTGTGAGGCCAAGTATGAAATGCACAATATTTATGTTTATTGGCACCTAGGGGATTTTTGCTCACTAACAGTACACTGCTCTGATTAGAATCATCCTACCCTACACTAATTGGTCATATATAAAGGTATGGGAAAATACAAATTTACAGATGGAATACGTCGATCTCCAAAATCTGAAACATGAAAGACATAAATATTAATCATGATGCTTTTCATAGTACTTATATAGTTCTTGGGTATTTTTTTGCCTGAGTGTTCAAATACCTACAGTACACCAGCCGGCCAGCAGAGAAAAAGGGCACATATGCTTTGAATGACTAACATAGTTCTTGGTAACACAAGGCACATATGCTTTCTTTATCTTATAGTACAGCTAAGTGAGGAGGAGGAGAAGGACATTTTCATGGAAGTTCTGGGGGATTAGATGATGTATGAATGAGCCCTTTTAAAAAATTATCCCCCCACCCCAAAAAAAACCAAAACAAAAAAAAAGAGGTTAATTCTATGTGCTTCAGAAGAACTGCTATATGAATAACAGTAATGACATGAAGTGACAAAAAAAATAATGCTCTAATGTTTTCATGTCATTTTACCTAATTCTTGAAGAAAAGGCAGTAGTAGTTTAGGGAAAAGATTAAACCCTTTACTACAGAAAGAAAAATCCAACTGTAATCTGAACCTTTAAACTGAACTCTCTACAAATCTGAAACCTGTTTGTGAGACTCACTTCAACACATCATCAGGACCCTGAAAGATCCTAAAACACACAGTTGCATCCCTTCCTTCCTCAATTTATTGTAGTGTTTTCCCATTTTTCTCAGTAACCTCTATCAGCAGCTAAAACTCACTGCTCTCATCTTTAAAAGAAGGCAAAGAAGCTGTTGCTTTCACAGCTAATGCTCTGAACTGGAGACTGAGTGTCTAATCTTCGTAATGAGCAGCTTCCAACTGACTAAGTTTTGATTTACATTTAATACTTAGGTCCACAGATCTAAATCCCTCTGGATTACTGGATTATTTTTTTTAATTAAAAATTTACACTTTTTTCTGAAAGTAAAAGAGGAAGATATTTACTGCAAATGAAAATGACATAAAAATGTAACTAGAAGAAAAAAGAGATCAATTTGGTATGTAAACTCATGAGATACAGAACATCTCTTAAACAAACAAGGTATGTAAAGGCTGTTTGAAACAATCCATTTCAAGTAAAATAGTTTTGCATAGAGGTCTGTCAAAAAGAATTGGCTTTTGTGAACAAACTACCCTATTGTGAATCTCTTAGAACTGGTAAAGACCAACAGCAGGGCAATCTTATCAGTATAAGAGAATAAGTTTTAAGAAAAAACGCTTTATTCTAAATGATCAATCTAGAATTTTATACTTCTAGAAAATTTAACTTGTATTCTGATCATATTGAAAAAAAGAAAAAAAAGGTTCAGGGTACTTCTTTGAAATAATACCTTTTAAAAGATATTTTAAAAGCAGTGGCACGCACACACACAAAATCAATATCCGTGTGATTCTCACCAAAAAATGTTTCACATATTTCTTGGAATAAGCATTGTACTGATCATGACACAAACTATGTGGCTGGGACTGTGGGTTCAGCTGCTGCCGTCCATCTTCTCTTTTGCCTTTTTATTACGGGAAAGATGACTGAAAACTTGCTATGTCATTTAGGAATTTCTAAAATTATGCCATTTAGAAATTTCTTTTTTGCTCAGTAGAAAGTAACCATTTATTTTCTCCTAATTACAGTTTCTCCTCGCTCCCTTTACATCATAACTCTTTGGGGAAAAAACCCAACCACCAGAGCAAATTTTCTTTTTACACAGTTGCTGCTTTGGCAAGATCAGAAAAAAGTGCCATCCTTTGGGTAAGTCTGTCAAACAGATTTCTTACATACAGTTTGAGAATGTTAATCCAAAAGTACTCTATCTGCACTTCTGTATGCTTATGTGACATTTATT
>VZTT01045268.1:5721-18121 GCA_013400855.1 Buphagus erythrorhynchus
GTTCTTTACAGAAGTTTGATTTTACACAGATTTAAGTGGGACTGTTCAAAACTTTAAATTTTGCTTCTTTGTAAAGAAAGTAGAAAAACTGAGTGGAATGATGTTTTAGTTTCTCTCCACAGGATCAGCTACTATTTTCTGGTATTTTTGTGAATGTTTTTTCTCCTCTCAACAATAACGATAAGAGTTTTTGGATCCAAGTGCATTCTGGTTGTAAGGGCAAAGATTTCTGTTAATGGCTATCTTTGACAGCAGTGAATTTCTGAAACCAAATAAAAAATTTAGCAGTGAAAGATGAATCGCAGAAAAATGCTGGATTTGAACATCTTTACCCTGAAAGGTTTATGTTATTTTAGCACATCACAAGAAGCTCATTTGAGGTGAAAATGTAGCAAAATAGATGGATGAACAAAACAAGGGAGACGTCACCTAAATTCTTTCTGAGAGAAATCTCAATCTTCCTGTCAGCCTAATCTTCTGAGAAGAATTCTTTCCCCTAGAATAATTATAATCAATAATCTTATATGCTAGTGCTATAACTTCTGCACTATTGTTTACCTGTCTGCCTTTGGGATTGGAACCATATTGCGCTTAGACTGCTGAATTTTGTAAAATGTCATTATTTGACAGTTTAGCCATCTGCCCTCATCCAGATGCTACCATTCTCTAGACTGATCTGTCACTGAATGAATGCAAAAAGCACAGCAGTCTCTGGAACCCATTTTCTGTGAAGCAGCGTACGCTGGTGTTTGCTGGCTCAGCCATTTCCTCAAAAATATTGTGCATATTCATTGCTCTTCTGAATATTTTGTCTAAAACGCTATTGGGAACACTCCTTTTTCTTTTCTTTTTTTTTTTTGAATTCATGTCAGAGTTAGCAATTTTAAAGTCAGTAATCCGATTTTTTTTGGTAGAAATATTGCTGTCCCATTTCCCTTGGGAATGCCACCATTTGGATCTTGTCCCAAACTTTCAGTGTTTATTGTACAGAAGATCAAGAGAGGATGTAAAGAAGATGAGTATTTTCTGCAGTATTTTGGAGCTTTTCTTCCTTCTTAAATATCCTCAGATTTTATCTAGTCGTGATTATCCAGCAGTTCCTTCAGGACATTTTCTCACTTAAATGGGATCCTACATTATATCTTTGAAATATTTTTGGTTTTTACCTTTCTTTCTTTTAATATACTTTGGTAGGTAATTTCATTTCCAGGAAAAAAATATCTGCACATAAACATTTTATTTTTTAAAAAAGCACAACTTAAGAAAAAGTCACCTAGGTATTTGATCAACCTTCTTAAAGAAAAATGAATCCTTTTGAGATGGATGAGACATGCAGCTTTGAGATGTAGCAGAGACCTTTCAACAGAGAGGAAAACATCATTGTACAGGGGATAAAGGAGAGAAGAATTTAGTTATTTCCTCTGTTCAGGCTCAGAGTTTCTTAATACGCAGTAACAGTCTGCAGGCTGCTGTAGGGTCACAGAGGGTATGAATAGAAGGTGTACTTAGGATTTAGACTTATATGTCAATAAGTAATTGCTTCAGAGATGTGACTTGCAGGCAAAAGGATACAACTAATAGTCTTAGAAAAAAATACCCTTCTCCTTTAATCATGATCATAGAGGGAAGAATAAATCTTATTTTTATGAACTGTTCTTAACTGGTGTTATTATTTGTCACTGGGGGAGAGGCTTGAATTGTTGGAGAGGCTGATGGGATCATCTCTATGCCCAGGTACTTAAGTAGATCTCTGCACTGTAGTGCATGAGTGCCTCCCAAATACTCAGAAATAAAAATAATAGCTCATGTGTTTTTCCTGCAATCTGAAAGAGATAATGGGTATTATAAAAGAAGTTGTATGTGTTTGCGCCTAATGTGTGCAAAACCTGTTTTATCCTCTTCTCAAGAAATCAGTGAATTTTTGTTTGCTTCCAATAAGGAAAAAACCATGAAAGAGTCACCAATATATATGGAGAAAAATGAGGAAATGCTGGCTGTGGAAAAATAAAGATTAAAGTACATTTTACCAGCAGCAAAATTGACGTATACAGAGAGTGAGAGTTTACATGGTCAGTTTTAGTCAGTGGACAAGATGGTGTTAATCCTAGCAATAGAAGATGATAAAAATAAGGTATATATTTTAGACAGAGGTTATCACCAGAGGAAGAGGTACCCTGAATAAGACTTTTAACTAAATAAATCAAAGAAAGATTAATTTTTTCAACCTCTCTAGTTTCCATTGCAGTAACACTATGGTGCACTAAAAAGGTTAAGTTTTAGTTGCAGATACCTTGGCTGGCAAATTGTCCACATTGAAACAAGTGATGGACTTGTTCTATTTCTGCAGGTGCTTCTCAGAAAACTAGAATTTAAATGTTTTTCATAATCTCTATCTTGGTATTGTTTATTAATATTTATTATTAATAATTGCTTTCTTTTTCACTAATATATATTCACCTTGAGAGTAATTTAAAAAGCAGAAAACAAAAAAATTCTAATATATGGGATGAGCACAGAGGGAAACACAGGGAGTCTTTGTCCTTTTCTTATCTCTTGTCTCCTCATGCTTCTTTCTGTCACCTCATGCCATTATTATTTGCATAAACATCGTGACAACTGTGTTGCATGCTGCATAATGTTCATTTCTGTATTAGAGGCTATCTCTCAGGCTGTGGGACCGAAGGAAAAAGAAGACCATATTAAAACCTGAAAAATGAATCATCATTCTGAAACTTATATCAATCAACATATATTAGATACTAATATTAAAATGTTATAACTGAACTACAGGTCCTTTTATTGAGTGCAGAAATGTTATATGTATATGTAAATCATATGTGCCAGCTCAGCTGTAGATTTGGGTGAACTTGAAGAAAAGGAAATTACAACTTAATAAGGACAAAAGGGAAACTGCAACTGCCACAGACTCACAGAGTCTTCTTAGCAAAGATGCACCTCATACCAATAGTGTTGTAGATTACCACTACATTAGAACAGGTCTGAAGTCTTAAATCAGCAAGAGTGAAGCTCTTCCTTAGTAATCTTTTCATTGGCTGACAGACCCAGTAAAGAGTTGACAGCTAAGATCTGTAAGTTCTTTGTGGACCATGTATCTCTCTGTCCAAGGACAGCAGTTACACCAGTCTACTTTCCTCCACAGAAGGCTTCCATTGGGTAGCCTCTTGCATTAAGGACTAAAAGTTGAAAGACTTATTGGCTTAAGTTATTTCTACTGCACTGAGTTACTTGTTTGGCTATGATGGGTCTTGGGCTAATGCACTGTTTTCCATATAGGGCTTTTCCACCCTTTTACCTCTGTAGGTGAAGTAATTGTTTTAAAGAACTGACTGCATGATTTACATAGCAGGTGGCAGAGATGCAACAGAAAGACAAGAGTCAAGATGAGTAGGCTGAAGCTGAAGATGCTGCCCTGCATTGTATACGACAGCTCTGATGCTTTTGCTTTTTTATAGAGTGAACATCAAGCCATCATATCCATAAGCTTCGTTGCATAAATGGGTTGTGAGATGCTTGTGAGAAAATATGCAGCTGGAATGCAGCACAGAAAAGAAAAAAAAGGGGGGAAAAAAGAAAAACTAAGTGTAACTGCCTAGCTGTGCAAAAATAACTGTGGTATATGGATAAAGTTTAATGTTAGCAGGTTCTGTTAAAAATTTTCCCCACAGCACATTTTCATGATGCTAACCAACAAGAGCAGCTTGTTAATTATGAGTACTCATGTTAGACTTTTTATTTCATGCTCTCTGCTTTTGAGCAATGCTCCTGCTTTGTTTCCATTTCTAGGTCTAAAACTTTTCTCAAAGATTAGGTCAGGAAACCTTACTTTTGTGTTCTCATCTTTTTTCTGCCCATCTTTCATCACCTACCATCCTGTTGTTCGCTGCTTCCTACTCAGTGTCAGCAGTGTCATCAGAAGGCTTTCCACAGTCATCGGTGGTTTTATTCTTCTCATTTTTACTCATTTACTTTATTGTATCTACTTGATCTGGTGAGCTTATTTTTTTTGTTTCCTGTATTGCGACCTCTTTGTGTACTCATATCTTAAACCTTTTTTATATCCTGTACCAAAGTGGTTTCAAGTTTGTTAGGACTTAAAATCATAGACTATGCTTAGTTGGAAGGTGCTCAGGACTCTCATGACTCTCCTGACTCTGATGATTCTGTTGACTCATCAGAATAATCAAGTCCAGCTCCTGGTCATCCACAGGACATCCCAAAAGTCACACCATGTATCTGAGAGAATTGTCCAAATGGTTCTTCAACTCTGTCAGGCTTAGTGCTATGACCACTTCCCTGAGGACTCTGTTCTGTGCCCAACCATGCTCTGGGTGAAAATCCTTTTCTAATATCCAACCTAAACCTCCCTTGACTCAGCTTCATGCCATTTCCTCGAGTCCCATCACTGTTTACGAGTTTGAAGTGATTGGTACTTGGCCTTCTGCTTCTCCTCATGAGAGGTTGAGGACCACAATGTCTCCTCTGAAGGCCTCAGACTCCTCCAGGGCGGGTGAGACTAAATGGCCTCTGCCTCTTCTCATAAGGCTTCTCCTCCAGACCCTTCACCATCTTTGTTGCCCTCCTTTGGACACTCTCTAATAATGTCTTTCTTACACTGTGTCACCCAAAACTGTCCCCAGCACTGGAGGTGAGGCTGCCCCAGCTCAGAGCAGAGCAGGACAATCCCCTCCCTTGCCTGGCTGCCAATGCTGTCCCTGATGCCCCCCAGGACAGGGTTGGCCCTCCTGGCCACCAGGGCACTGCTGACTGATGTTCAACTTGCCATTGACCAGGACTCTCCAGGTCCATTTCCACAGTGCTGCTCTGCAGCCTTGGAGACTTGGTTGTTTCTGTCCTTGGGTGACCTTCAGATCCCAGCTATTGACCAGAGAATTACCATTGATTCTTGGCTGTCAGAGTTTTGAGGTCACAGCCTGGACGTTTCTCAGCTGAAGTTCCTTATCTTGAGTAAAACTTTAGGTTGGGGACCTGGGATGAACAGATACTGGATTAATATCGCAAACCAACAGCTTCTAACGCTTCAGGGAAAACAAAACTAGTACCCAAGCTCACTTTAAATCTGATTGATAGTAAACTGGTGGCCCCATTTACTGAAGAATTCAATATCCAATGAAGACTTATTTCTGCAAATAACACTGAAGAGACACAGAGCTCAATGGATTGAGTCAGCTGTTTCTTTCCGTGAGTACAGTGGGGAATATGTGCCTTTCTCTAGCAAACTGGCTTTATTGAAGAATAGGGGAAAGTTTTATCAACTTTTTCTTTAATTTATTAAGTCTCTTTCTCCAGGAAAAGGACATATTCCACTTGGTTGTGGAATTTCAAATAAATAAGTAGAAATACATAGGTAAAATTGGGTGCAAGATGTGCATGTTTAAAATACAGTGCAATTTTCCATCTTCAATGACCATTCTTCATATAGAAAATGTCAATATTTACAGGAAATAAAAAAGAGAGTGCCTTAAAGTTATTTCCTCACCTTCCATATTTTCAGCTTTGATAAGGACTAGTCCACCAATCATCAACTTCTTTCCTTTGAGTCAGTTGCAACAGCCCTGCTGGGGATCCATACATAGGTAACAAAAGCTAGAGCCTCTGAACTATTCAGAGGCCTCTGTGCAAACTTCTCTTTTTCTTCCTGACAAATTCCTCCTCCCTACATTATGAAGGGTAATCAGCACTATGTTTCTTCAATCAGACATGTTTCTTCTAGGTGTTTTTTTACTCAATTTATTCCCCTTTTTTTCCTACCTGAATGATGAGAAAAAATAAATCCCTTGAACTAAAGAAACCCTGGGAGTTGCTGGTTTGGACTACTAGATGTATTACGAATCTTTTGCAGTCCCTAAACTGCACAAGCCTGGTTTTTTTCAGTCTAGTTTCTAGAATCAGTCTATGCTGCATCATTTAGCAGAATATTAATCTTGCAAATATTCTTTTTTCAGCCAAAGATGTGCCTGAAAGCTGACATTTTTTTGTCTCTGGTCTTTGCAGATATCCTCAAACAGCATGATTCTCTCCTGTTCTGGGGGAAGGTCATACTGCATGACAATTAAAGTCCTATTCATGATCTGCTGTGCCTTGGCAAATGCAATTGACCTTCTTTAAGAGGTGAAAATTGCCTTCTGTCTCACACCTAGGGTCAGGCTAAACTGTTCAAACTTACAACAAAACAACCCCTTTCCTCCTTTTAATTTGTGAGGTGGACTTTAGCCCCCTGACCCTACTTTGGGACAAATTTATTGCCAATGGGAAAAATAGAACATTAATACTCTTTAGTGTCTTTTTCAACCAATCACAATGGCCTGCTTAACTACATTTTCTGTCCTTAGCTGGGGAGGAGGGGAAGAGTTAGTTACACACCGACATTTGGCAGTCTGCCGACTCTTCGGTACATTTCATTTCAATTGCTGCTTTCTCTTACTTTCTGAATAAACTCTTTTTAACCAAGTCTCACTTGAACACATTGGTGTTGGCCCTTGGTGGCACTTTTAAGCCCTAAGGACTACTTTAAGAATATTGGTACATGAAATGATGTTCCAAGTCACTCCAGAAATGTCCTAGCAAGTTAAGGAGTCGTGAAACATGCCTAGTTGGAATGGTGATTTGGTCTGAAAACATTTTAATATGTGTTTTAGGTCAGGACTCTTCTGATTTCAAGGAATGATGGATAAGAGAATAAAAAAGTATGCTGCCTTTCTTGAACCACTCAGGGAAAAAAAATGTAGACTGTCTTTTAACACTTGCAAAGTGAAGTCATTGCACATGAGTCTACCTTATTTGGCTGGTGTTTCTGGTTTATTTGGCTGTTGCTGCTGGTTCTATCACTGTTCCCTTTTCCAATTGCTTTTTCTGATCTCTACATGAACACGGTGTTCTTAAGTTTTTGTATTACACCTCTGTAATAGTGGAAAAGGGTGCCATAGCCTTTTGGCAATACTTTCTCAATGGAACCCTAAATTATGCTGTTAGAAGATTGGAGGTTTTTTGTTGTTTGGTTTTTTTTGTTTGTTTGTTTTCCCACTCTGTCACATTTCTGTTCCCTACTAAATCACAATGTAAAAAAAAGGTCCTTGTAAAATGCAAGAATAACCTGGAACATTTTTAGCATTTCAGAAGGACCTAGAAGTTGGATAGATAGACATGGTATTCAAAATTATGAAAGCAGAATTAAATTTTAGGGTTAATATATCAGATATTCTGTGAAAACAACATGGATATTGAAATAAAGACATAAAAAATTTTGCTAGCCATATCCATGTCTTCTTTACTGGGCAGATTACTTTAAGATGTCTCCTGTATTGCCCAATTACCATGTTAAACCCTTTTTATTAACTGATATCTTGGGGTGCAATTTGTGGAAATGAAAACATGGTCCACATAAAAATAACTAGTATTACTAAAGTAAAGTGTAGGTCTGAAGATGAATATATATTTTCCTTTGTGCTCAGGATTCCCAGAGTAGCAACACCCATGCACAAATTTTTAATATTCAGAGGCACAGTGGATATTTGCATGGATACTTTAAGAATATGTAAATAACCATGCAGTAACTGAATCTATATTTCAGAAAATGATGCATATATTATTTAGTACTTTAGCAGAATGTCTTCTGATAATGATATTCTAACCTTTATTGCTCAAAGAAGAAGTTGCTTTGTGTAAATATTGCTCTGCAATTGGTGGGGTTTTCTAAGAAATATTCTAGATACTCTTAATCTGTTAAAATGAATTAGGAATTATTTGCTTTTTAATTCCATTTTGTAGTTTCTGCTTACATAGTTTTCTTTCTAAAGGACCTGTGCTATGTCCAGTGCTGTTAGTCTTCTAATATTTCCAACAGGATAATATATCTTCAGAGCTTGAAAAGGCAAATAAGCATTGCAAAATATTCATTTAAATCTGTGTCTTTGTGTGTCAATATACTGTCTGTTCTCAATGCAAAACAGAGTCAGATTTTAACATTTATGGAACTACAAAGCAGAACTAACAACAAATTACATCCAGCCTGTGCCTATAGTTTAAGAGCAGTTGCAGATAGAAAAACACCTTTACATTGGGACCTCTGACCTCTCCCAAATGGAAGTGAGGCAAAAGGCAGAAACACTGGCATACACTAAAAAATGGCTTGATTTCTGGGCAGACTTTGTCAGATTTTTCATGCCTGAAAAAAGTACTGTGTTCAAAAACCTCAAGCGGGATATTATATAGGACAAGGGGGTGTTAATAACAGTTATTCATAATCTACTCAAAATGAAATCCCAGGCTGGGCACAATTCAGCAGTGTACTGAGCACTTAGCTACAAATCCATCAGAGAAAATAATCGGGTCTGTTTTGAAGGGGAATGTCAAGATCTAATTTTCTGATGGTATTATGCCTGCTTACCACAGTGTAGTCACAAGCACAGTGCATATACCTACTGTTTCCTTGAATAAGGCCAATATCTTGACAGGACATGTCCATTCTCCATTTGGAAATAATTTTATAAATTCTGAACACTAATTTATTACAGTAGTTTAGTTTAGAAAATGTCACCTTCATCTTGCAAGGATAGGTATTTCTCATGTATACATGCCTCATCAGTTTTTATGGATATTATACAGCTTATAATACTTATGAATACAGAAGATACTGAATGCCTCACATATCTAGTCTACCGTACTTCCTTTTCACTCTAAGTACAGTCCTTAAAAACATCTGGTTTTCTAAAGGATCAGTGTTACTCATGAGTTAGTAACCATGTTCAAAAGTGATTTAAGTGTCAAAAGCTAAATATGCAAAGGAAACTTTATGAATTGAAAAACTTAGTTTGCTGATGTGTCAGTTCCCATTCAAACCATGGTCTGTAAGATGCAGGAAGAGATAAGTGCCTATGTGCCTCTTTTTCACAAATTTCTGTGCACTGAAAAGGTGACTTCTGGAGACGATTGCCTTGGCCAGCGCAACTCATGAAGCCTGCTGGGGTTAATGAGGCACTTCCAGGTAACATGGGACCATCAGCCCTTTTTCTCTTTCATCAGTGCAGGCTGAATAGACTGACTTCCCTGAGACAGTGCTATTTCTTCAGGTGTCTCTCATTCTTGTCCCAAAAATGCTCATGCCTGAGATGTGTGAGATACTGGTTTTGAGCAATCCACTTGTTGCAGACATATATGCCTTAAATCTTCCTTAAGCACCTGTACCTGTCAGAATTAATTTCACTCAACTTGACCATTTAGATGTTTTTAAGCCTAAACTATAACCTTAGGACTCTCTTTTTTTTTCCCCTTTTTCTTTTGTTTTTTTTTGGTCCATTAAATAGGCATAGGAGGAAGCCAATTCCTTTTGCACACTTAGACACACCTTATTGACTGAAGTGGCTGGCTGAGGTTCTGCAGATGAACACATCAAAAGTTAAGAACCTCCTATAGAAACTTTAGTCTCCTTGAATCAGTTGGATCTGGATTCTGATGGTGAAATCTTAAGGCATCAAAAATGACCTCTGAAGTAAAAAAGCCTATTGACATTTCTGACATCAGATTTTGAGTCTAGGAGCCCCGTGACGCACCTGCAGCATAGATCAAGGTGTGAGTAGAGATCATGTTACTGTAACTTTCTCATTTTACTGGCAGCAGTGTGCTGGCAACAGTCTGGAATTTACTGTGGGCTGCAAAATCCTTCTGCAAAGCTGGGCTAAATATTACATGTTAGTCTGCCCTGAACTCTGTACTGCTTCAGCAAGGCCAGCTGGCTTGAGGAAATAGTCAACAATCCCCTTACAGACTGCCTTTCCCACACTCTTGTAGTATAAATTCTGGAATGACAGACAAGAGATAGTGTATCTCTATCTTGTAAGAGCATTGTGGTATTTCATATTTCAGCAGTTTATTCGAAGTGCTACAGAACTTGTGGATAAAAGGGAAAAGAAGCACTGTATTTTCTTCCCAAAAAAGCTTAGCTTTGTGAGGGTTGCAAATCTATGTGCATCAATTGACACCCAGGGTCTTAGACCTCAGAGGGTGTACTAACCCTTCTGATTGAAGGTCACTGAGAAGAGATCGGTAATGTAGTGTTAAAATTGCCTGAAGTCCAGAGGCAACTTTGATTTTCCAGTGTTCTGAATTTGATGTAGGCACTGTACTAATTGCTCTGATCCTCTGTGAAAGGTAACACTCACGTATCCATGTCAGTATTTCTGGATCATTAGGTGACATTGACACTTCTAGCCTTAGGATATCACTAAAATTAGAGACCTTTAACTTTAGCTCAGTTCTTTTTGCCTTCAGGACACCAAAGTATTTACTTAATAAGTCCCTGTTGGGAGGTTCCTAAGATCTTTGCCCCCTTTCTTTGGCAGCTCTCTCTGCAGACTGTGATTGGCATGTGCCTTTCTGTCTCCTATTTTGGGTCTTCATTAATACTTATGTATTTGCTTGAGACTATTTCAAGCTTCTCTGCTCTCTAATGTATCACTTATTGAGGTTCTCAGATCCCAAGAGTGTCCTGAAACCCTTAGTTCCCAAAAGACTTACATGCTTGCTTTGCAGGCAGCTTGAACTCCTGTTTTATACCTCAATTTAGGACATGTGGAAAGCTGTTCTAAGATGTGTTTTTGACTGTTCTGCCTGCTCAGCACTTGTCAGATGACATTGCAATAGGAATAGGTAAAAGCTGATGTGCACACCATCTCTGTGGCATATATATCCCAAATCAGAAGGTGCAGTATGGGTATACCTACCTAGAGTCCCAGCCAAAACTTGAGGATGTTCTGGCAGGTGGATAAGAGAAGCAAATGATAAAATTTCACCTCATGTTGCCTGAAGGTAATGGTTAATATAGCAGAAATTTTCTTTATGAAAGATACATATGAAAAAATAGTGAAGTGTATATTACTTTACAAGTATTTTTTGCTAAGTGAAAAAGTATTCATTTTTAACCTAAAAATCTGGCTTTACTTAGTCCAGCTTTTAAAATACTAAAAGTTGTTTTTTTGTTGTTTTGACTCATAAAAACTGAAGTTTCATTGATTTACACTACTGACTCTGAGAAATTCAAAATAGTACTCCGGGAAAAAGAAATACAGGAGTGAATATCACTTGCAGATTTTCCCTTCATTTGTATTGCGTATATTCAAAATTTAAGCAGTTATTGAATCCATAGGCCCTCCATCATCATGATGACAGAAAATCCTCTTCCAACAATTACTTTTGTCCAGGAAGTTTCAACATTTTCTTTCAGATATGGAATGAACCACACAGCACAGTACACTACAGTTTGCCACTGTATGAGGAGATTACTGCAGAGTGCTCTTCTTTATGGCAAGTTATTATAGCAATTTGTTGTAGTAATTTGCTGTCATGCTATAGTGGCATTACAGGGACATTAGANAAGGCAAACTATTTAAAACACACTTCACCTAGTTTGAACCTGGCAGCCACATACAAGCAAGAAAAATGAATCCCAAGCTTTTCTTTATGACATATGTCTCTCTTTCACTCATCTAGACGCCATTTAACAAGTCTTGTNTGTCTGTGCGCTTGTCTAGTATGTCTTTATATTTGAATATAGATATATTTGATATAGTAGTTTATTACAAATTACTTTTCTACACGCTGTAATAACTCCTAAAACAAATTATTTTTTGCAATCTACTGAACTTTACAGACAAGTCAAAAGACAGGTTTTGTTAAAATAACNTGTTAAGGGAATTGTGACTAAGAATGTGTAGACACAGGAGTACCAGATACCTGTCACGGTTGCTAAAAATATTCTTGTTATTGTCAGGTTGCACAATGGTTTAATTCCCCATGAAAGTCTGGGTGACATATTTGCTACCCAAGTGAATAAAGTGACAAATACTACCAGGGCTAGTAATAAATGAATTTGCCTTTTGGATAGTAATCTTTCATGCCAGCTCCTATGCTAGTGCTTAAGGCAAACTATTTAAAACACACTTCACCTAGTTTGAACCTGGCAGCCACATACAAGCAAGAAAAATGAATCCCAAGCTTTTCTTTATGACATATGTCTCTCTTTCACTCATCTAGACGCCATTTAACAAGTCTTGTAATCAGATATAAGAGCAATTTTATGCGATAGATCAGCTTTCTAAACAATAATTCATCCAAAAGAGATGAAATGGTAGTGTGTATATGTATGTGTTATTTTTAGAGGAAATGTTTATGATTTTTATATATATATGTGTGCTTGCATGTGTCTGTGCGCTTGTCTAGTATGTCTTTATATTTGAATATAGATATATTTGATATAGTAGTTTATTACAAATTACTTTTCTACACGCTGTAATAACTCCTAAAACAAATTATTTTTTGCAATCTACTGAACTTTACAGACAAGTCAAAAGACAGGTTTTGTTAAAAT
>VZTT01045269.1:0-14053 GCA_013400855.1 Buphagus erythrorhynchus
CCCACTTGGGGTCTGGGTCATTTTTAACAAGCCTGGGCTCATGGAGAGCTGCTCCTGGTGTTCACCGTGCTCAGCCCAGTGCACCAAGCAGCCACTGCCGTGGAGACACAGGTGGGAACTTTGTCCGAGGCCAGCAGGCAGCCAAGGCGTACATAATATGTTTCCAGCACCTCTGTTTTCCCTGTATCGGCTTGTAGAAAAAAGAGAATCTGAATGAGAAAAAGGTGCCATATTTTACTTTTTATAACAGATGCAGGTTTACATCCCACAGTGTCACCAAAGGTAAGATTTAATCACATCCAGAAGCTATCAACTGAAAATAAATAAGTGCTAAATCTCATAGTCAGGGAACCACATCTACCTACTTTTTCAAATATCACTCTTCAATAAAATATTCTGGATTATAGTAAATTCTTATATGGCATTTCCTACTCAAATTATTAATTTCACTACTTCTTGTTTAGAGAAAAAGAATTCACCTAGTTGCTCAGAATTACCACAAACAATGCTCATCAACAGAACTGTTCTGAAAACACTTCGAATGTTCAAATCATAAACTGACTCTCAGGAGATTGACCATGTTTAGTTTATTCAGTTCTTTCCACTGTTCTTTGTCACTTTGATTTCTGAACTGCACCATGACTGACTACTCTTTTCCAAGGGGAAGTGTTAGAAGACTGATGCTCAGGACCAAATTTTGAAGTACTTCTCTGAGTGTCCCTTGGGGAATGTTTTTGTAGTTCACATTTAAGAGATGTGAACTCAAATAACAGACACTCACAATAGCAGATATATACAAAATACGTACTCATATACAGATATAACAGGTATTGAGATATTCCCCACCCTGGTAATAGTCATTACCACTTCAATTGAATTAATTGAATTACACCTTACAAATGGTAAGAAAATCAGCAGCAGTACAACAAAAAGAAAGAAGAAAGAAAAAAAGAGAGGGGAAGGGAAGACAGGGAAAGGGGAAGAGGAAGGGGAAGATAAGGGAAGGGGAAGGGAGAGGGAGAGGGGAAGTGGAAAAGGAAGAGAGAAGGGGAGAGGAAGGGGAAGCCTTTTCAGCAAGGTGAAAACAACCAAAGATGAAGTGGCTACATCATTCATGCCTCCCAACCCATGTACCAAAGATTACTGGAAAACTTCTACTTTTATCCACATTATTCCTTTCAGGAGCTTTTCAGAGCTTTCTTTCTTGTTTAATTCTGAGCAGAAAAATGAACTCTAGATGTTGCCAGACAGTGTTATTGATGCCTGTGCAGGATGGAGGGCCAAAAAGGCAGGATCATGGAAAGATTCTGTGACATCCCTGTAAAACTTCCTTTAGGTTTTCAGGCCTCGAGCTTCAAGTGTTGAAAATTTAAAGAGGATTCACACTCCATGAAAAGACTACAGAGATAACAGCTATTCCAATTCCTCCCTTGCAGCATGCACACACAGAGCACATCTTGGCTCTAGCAGTGCTACTGAAAACCTGCCATTCATACAGGCAACTCTAAGGGAAAATTATCACAATAAAGGACCCGCTTGCTGGTTTTGTACTGTGCTTGGTATTGATCCGTGCCTGCAACACTGCACAAAATGCAGGACTGCTTCCCATATTTTCATCTTTTCTAATGGAGAAAATTACAACATGTATTACTCATTCTTGTAGACCCCAGGGTTTTGTTTTGGGTTTGTTGTTGTTGTTTAGTAAAACTTGTATTTCTTTAGTCTGACCTCTTGAAATAAAAGGTTTTACTCCAATTTCTCTGGAAGACAAAGAAAATAGTATGGAGGAGAAGATAGAGGAAAGGCAGGGGGGAACTTTGTATTTTTTACAAGATAGTAGATTTTAAATTAATTGTAAATTTAGCAGAACTCTGGCTGTTCAGAGAAATTTTTCCTAAATGACCTCTTACTCTACAGGGACAACTGCCTAGCTTGTGCTCTGAACACAGTGCAACCTGACTAGCACAGAGTGATCCTGCAAATCCAAATGCATTTCTTTTTTTATCTATACCTACTCTTCTGTGCCTGGATATAGAATTTTTTTTCACACACTCATTTTAAAGGTAGAGTCCACCACACTTAAAAAAACCGGGAAGAGAAGAATTCCTGATTCTAGTTCATGGTTATATTGCCAGGAAGAGTATTACTGCAACTGTTTTGCAGTCTGTGTGTTGTTATTCTGTTAAAATGATTGCAGAGCTAAAGTCTGTTAGTCTGTTAGTCTGTCTGTTAAAATGATTGCAGAGCTCTTACAAGTGATAGATACTTTTCCTATCTGGCTATGACAGTCCTTTATTATTTTAATCACCCACGTGTTAAAGGAGATTTTTTTTCCTATATTGGTAAATAGAAGGATAAAATGTGATAACAGGCAGCAAGGCAGGATCCTGAGGCCACTTATCTGTTTCCTAACTGCATAGGGCAGAATGAGACCTTGTGAAATAGCTGAAGCTCCTGTTCTACCCAGTACTGTTAAATTTCAGTTTGACACAATTTTAACTGGTGATGGTGAACCAGCTGATGGAAATGCAGAACACAGACTGCTCTGCAAAATGCAGCTTCTGAGGCAGGGATGAAGGAGCAGCAGTAGTTTTGTGCAGAGAGAGAATACAAGTCTTCCAATCCACAGGAGGAAGTTTCTCATGAGAAAGTAATAAACTTTGAAGAGTATTGGTAAAGAAATCAGGAACTAAAACTGGAGTAAGAAAGGTCTAGAAGAGAAATTAAGGAGAAATACAAGATGTAAACTCGGAGAGTCTGTGGGATTGCTGTTTCTGGAGGAAAGTGAGAAGCCTCACTGGATGACGTCTTAAAATACCCTCCAGCCTTCTCTGTCACAATTGCAGTTTGTGACGGTGCTATTATTTCTCTAGAATAAGGAAAATAACTAGTTACCTAGCCTTTTAAAAGGCTCAACAAGCAGTTGTCTCGGGTTATTTTCTGCAGAAATTTGATTGTTTTGCTTATCAGCAAAATACAAGGTAAAGCTTCAGTCCCATCTCACCACTTCACTGCAGGCCAAAGAAGAGTCAGCAAATAAACAGACGAGCCTGTAGGCATTCCAGTCTATAGCCCTGGGCCCAGTGTTGCTTCATCCGTTTCACACAACTAAAGACCCAAAAGTCCAGAGAAGCAGAGCAATGACTGGAAGTATTAAAAGAGATCTCTGGAGATCATCTACTCTGCTCCTCAGGAGAGTTCATTAACTGGAGTATGCTTCCCACCTTTGGGTCCTGGTCCTCCTCTCTTTCCACACAGATGGAAATAAATCTGGGATAGGATACAGATAAAGTGACCAAGCCAGACACATTTCAAATGCCTGAATTGTATTCTGGCCAAGGGGGCAGAACATCACCTCTTGGGAGAGCCTGACAGGCAGAACATCATCTCCTGGGAAGTAACACTGCTGCTTCCTCATCCTGTAAACTCCAGAGCAGCTTAGAGATCTACATGAAACAGATCTCTCCTGTGAGAGGACAGCATCCTGTCAACATGGCATTCCTCTACAGAGAAAAAAAGAATATGTAAATGTAGAGCTTTACCTCAAAACTAATTCAATAGGAAAGAAAATACAGAGCCCAAAGAAAACACAAGTCTGGTAAGCCTGTAAGCTTAAACTTACAGCCTGTTTCTAAATCTGTCTAAGACTCTATGCCCACCAACATGCCAGTCTGGGCCTTGTGCCTGGATTTCTTTTGCATGGAGACAGACATCTGGAAGAATCACACAGTCATATCCTGAATTAGAAGGATAATTAGAAATTATTCAGTCCAACTCCTGGCCCTGCACAGGGCACTCCAACAATCCCAGCCTGTGCCTAGGAGTGGTGTCCAAACGCTTTGGGGCCATGACCATTCTCTGTGGAGCCTCTTCAGTGCCCACCACTCTCGGGGGGAAGAACTGTGGAGTCCCACTGCCCCAGGAGGTGGGAATTCTACCTAGACAAACAGCATCGGGCGAGGGGTGTGACTTAAAAGAAGATTCTGCCCCTCCATCCTGTAGGGTGTGACCCCACAAGCCCGGGAAAAGACACTCCACCCCATTTTGCCAGATAAGGAATGGCCCCAGAATGTTCCTCTCTTCTTGTACCCTCATTGGTTTAAATTCTACTGCAGTGTTCCCATCTTAGTTCTTCCCATTGGTTCTTCACTCTTCAACCCACCCCTTGCAGTCCCCTGCTCCTCTGGCCGTTGAACCCCGACAATAAACTCCACTCCTGGAATGTAAAACCCATGACTCTACCTTCACTCGTCTTGGTGCCTGGCTCAGTAAAGGATCCCGGGTTTTGCTAAACCAAGACGTGTCCTGTTTTTGTCTTTTCCTGTTGGTCATTAGTGGCTGCCTGAGGTCCGAGACTCCAGGGGAGTTGTTGCACCCTTCACTGCAGCAGAACACAACAAAGAACCTTTTCCTTGTATCCACCTGTTATAAATGATGTTCTATTTATCCAATTTATCAAACACCAAGATTAAATTTAGCAGCAAATGTTTAATAGTAACAATTGTATTGAATACATAGACTTTAGAATATATAAAATTTGGGAGTAAGTAGATTAGTATAATTGAGGTTTGTATAAAGCATAAGCAAAACCAACTGAGGAGGGCGCCTCCCCCCCGACTGGGGCTACGGGGAGGGACCTGCCCTTCCTCACGTACCAAAGCATCAAGGCTAACAATCCCACTTATATAATATATGCTGATACATATTAATACAGAATTTTCTAGAAAACTCCTCCTAGTTTCTACTCCTTAAGTTTACATCACTATGTTGTGTTGTGCATGCTCTGCTAGTAGTTAGGGGTCTCTCATCCTTTTCAGGGTCTATTTCTGATGAAGGCTCATCATCTTCATCAATGACTGAGGTGTGACCTGCAGGCAGTGCATGCACACTATGTAACTGAGCAGATGTTTTCCATAATAAGACTTTAATTAAGTCCCATGCCTGGAATCATCCCATTTTGGCCCATTTTAAGGTCGAAACTTTCTATTTCTAGATGCTGCTCGTCAAACCTACATCCTTCTACAACTTCCTTCTAACATCTGGAGGATTTCATCTGCTTTGTTTCACTCATCTCCTTTTTGCTTTGTAACAATTATTTTCTATTGATTTAAGTACAATTTTGCAAATATAGTTAAAATTTAGTTAGCACAAATCACATTTATCACACACCCTAAACCTCTCCTAACACAGCTCCAGCCATTCCCATTCCTGTCACTGTTCACCACAGGGAAGAGATCAGTGCTGCCCCACATGAGGAAGTTGTAGACTGGGATGAGGTCTCCCCTAAGTCTCATAGAATCTGATAAAACCTCAGGTCTTCCCTGACCACTGTAGATGCTCTCACATCTACAGAATGCATCTTCGATGAAGGAAAAACCCCAGCATCCTATCCTATAGCCATGACTGTGTTCAGTCCAGAGCTAGATTACAGATGATTTGAAAACAAATGAATTTAAATACCCTGTGACCTAAGCTGTGTAGCTGTTTTTGATAGATGCAGTCTCCATTTATTTTAAAAGTTTATTTTATTTTATTAGAGACAGCTGCAGTGACTGTATATAAATGAAACATTTGTCCAGGGTGGGTCACTTCAGGGAAAGTTCTTGTTCAGAAACCATAGCATTGGTCTCATTGTGCACCCTTTATCATGCATCCCAAAAAAATGATACAGAAATCATGGAAGGAGGGTATTATTAACATAGTGATAAGAGGAAACAAAAAAGAGCCATTTAGCTGCACAGTTAATTTTCTGGCCCAACAGAAATAGCATGATTTTCTGTTAACTTCTCCTGCTCCCAATTCTAGTGCATTCTACCACTGTTCATTTATTGATTGATGACCTCCTTAAGAGACAGAGATGGCAGAATTGCAATGAATCTGTGACAGTCTTGAGCAGATTCATCCATCATTGTCACTGACCTCGACTAGGTTATTCACTTTGTTCAGCTCAGAAATCACAAATAACGTGTTCATTTGTGCCTGTCATCATATGCCCAAGACACTTGCCATGCCATAAAAACAGTACTTTTAAGCAGAAGTCTCCTGTGTTATGGGTAAAATTTGGTTAATGTTTGTTACAAGTTAATGTTGTTAATTTTCTAAGTTAACTGTTGTCATGTGATTTTATGAAGAAGTTCATTGTGTTTGAAGTTAATTGAAATGTTACAATAAGTTAAATTAATGTTTGTTAGAAGTTTAAAGGGGTCCAGGATGATGTATGGTAACACCTTGGGAGTGAAGTCAGTGCAGTGACATCAACACCACAAGACGAGATTGGTAGAAGGAGCGGTCCAATCATTCGATGCCCTGAGAGAATGATTGGACAGGAATGAACAGTGCTATAAGGACCAATCAGAGCCCCAAAAATGGACCAATCACCACGAGGATCCAAATCCTACCAATCCTGGACCCAANCCAGTGTGTCAGGGGGCTGACACATTGTATTGTTTTTTCCGGCTTGCTGCGAGGGGACTGGGGCTTATCTCGGGTCCTCCGTGTTCTACAGCTGTTTTTAATAAACGAGTGCCAGTTTTTACAAAAGAGTCTCTGCTCTGTTTGTAACAACTGAGTAACTCTTGGATAAAAGCTCTGGCCTCGTTTGTAACATCCTGTGCAATCTCATCAGATCTGTTCCTTGGTGTATACATGCCTTTCTCCTTTTTTCCTCTCCAAATGTTTTGAAATGAGTGCAAACTACAAATAAACTGAAACTGGCAGTTCAAAAAAAGATTACTGTTCTCAAAACATAAAGCAGATGATGACATTTCAGTAAACACTGTATTTTATAGCTTAGAGCATCAGTTAGAAGTAATTCCTTCATAACATCTCACATCAGGAAATCAGTTCTGCAAAAGCTATTTTCAGCTGGTAACTCTGAAATAAGAAATCAGAAATTACACTCTTAAGTTCAAAAGCTCAATAATAGTAAAAAGATAGGATTCATGTGGAGCTGGTCCAAACATTTTGGCTGTATGTGTGTCTTTTGTTGTTGAAAAATGCCACTGAGGAGCAAAAGCTTTATTTTTATTAGACCAAATTACTTCAAAGATAAATAAATAAATAAAAAGATTGTGCTTTTCTTTTTCTGCCAGACTAGAGCAGGCTAACTGGGCATGCAACCTTGCTTTTTTTTCTAGCCATCAGCATTGAATCTTTAGAAATATATTTTTGATTGCAAGCTTTTTACTTCTTGAAACTGTCTTAGCTTTGCAACCCCATGACCTCCTTCACAAAGCAGCAAATGGAAAATCTCCATGGATTAAATGCTCTATTTTCTCTCCACATCAGTATGTCGTAAGTGAATTATAATGACCATGTTCCATTCCTCCTGCTTATTGTGCACAGATAAGCAGGAGCAGGTCAGTACTCATCCCCTATGAGGATGTGCACCAAGTAACACTGACATTACCCGGACCCTGCAGGCCCAAAATTATATTATTCCTCATTTGTTTCCTGTTAGCCTTGGCCCTTCCACTTTCCCCACTTATACAGCATTAAAAATGTAACACTTAAGAAATGCAGCTTTTTGGAACTGTGGGATTTCCAGCAGATTATTTTGAGCAGTTGGCATTTAATATCACAAGCACTGAAATAACCATCTCAGTCGCTGCACTTTTCTCTGGAAATGACAAAGTCCTTAAAGACACATTACTCTCCACAGTTTTCAGATGGGGAGAGTGAGGCACCAGTGGAAGTGAGATTCAACAGCTCTGGGAAGCAATGAAATTGAAGGAAAAGTGCAGCATCCCCAGCTCCTGCCCCAGCACTCTCTGCTGTGTCTCTTGGCACCTCATGGGCACAGGAAAGGTAAATTTTCCTTTCTGAGATGGAGCCTCACTGGAATGTTTCGTGTAGAAATGATGAAGAGCCCTGAGCACCAGCCTTATTTGGAAGAAGTAGAAATGGTCTTTTCTCCAAACTAGCAGTTTTGGGGAAAATTAGATGAGACTGAGACCACTTTCCTGAAGACATTCTGTGCCTACCATAGGCAAAAACCCATCAGGACTCTCCTGTGTTTTTCCCCTTTGTTCTGTCTCAGTGTGCCAAGCCAGGGGACTCTCCTCAGGGATCTCAGGGTCTGATGCAAAGAGATGTCCCTTTTCATCAAACACAGCCATACAGCACACAAACCACCTTTCCTCTTTTCTTTTCCACTCTGGCACTGCCCAAATGTTCAGGCAGATGGGAAGGAAGCACTGTCAGATGCTACTCATTAACAGAAACACCAACAGTGACAACAGCCTCTGATAGAACATCTCCAATGGAAAAAAATGCAGAAAGTTTTACCAATACTCACCCCATACGTCCCCTGCTTGGGAAAGTTTCACATGCACAGCCCAAAGTCTACTGACCTAAAAAAGGACAGCCCTTGTACTAAGGAAGCTCTTAGCCACCACCATGTTGCAACCATCAACTGAAACTGTCTCCACATGCAGATAAGGATTAGATGATGCATATTTGTTTCATCAAGCCTGGAAAAAATGTCAGTTATTGCAATGAAGAACTGCTTCTTGCTGAGAAAAGAAGGCAGTCTCCTTGTCAAGGTGTCCTGTTCCTAATGCACTTTATAATGCACTCTGCTTTGGTGCAGGAGCTTGTGCCTCCAGCTTCCACAGCAGCAGCTACCTGGAGGTTGAATGCTGACCAGCCTGGATAGTGCAGCTGCCCAATTCATCCCAAAAAGACAATGGTTTGGATCACACTGAAGTACCCAAACACATCCATTGAAGTGTCTGCTGTAAACTGGAGGTGTGAAACAGACAATTTTTTATTTGGCAGTGTTGTCACTAATTGGCTTAAGTTTTGTTAAAAATCTCAATTGTTTGTAGCCGTGGATGTGGCAAGTTGGACAGAGTTCAAGAAATTACAGAAAGAAAAAAAAAAGAAAAATAATCAGCTCTGAGAAATGCAAAGTCACTCATCTAAGTCTGGACTGCCATCACATCTCAGTGAACTCCAGGTGTTTCACTGAAGGTGACTGAAGGTTTTGCAAAGCTACCTCTTGGGTGTACAGTGACTGCTGCCTAAGAAAAACCTAAGGAAATTATTATCTCTGTGAAGCAACTTACAAAAGAAAGAAATAAACCACCAAACACGATGTAATTGAACATATGGTGTGAATGAATTACATGATCCACGCATGGTTAAGAACAAGCAGGGATGCTGCTGAGCATCTGAGGGCAATTGTGGGAAGATACACACACTTTCCTGGAGATATTTACATTGCATCGGAATAAGATTTGTCAGTGTGAAAGATGTCACATGAAAATGGTACTGGAGCAAACATAGAAATCTCTGAAGAACTAGATATAACCTAATGATTAAAGGTCTGGATCTTTGAAAGATACTTCTAGCACCATGAACTAAACCAAGGCTGCAGATCAGAGAATAGAAGTGCTCAATTTCAGGGATAAGGAAAAAGCAAAGAGAAGCCCTAACACACAGCAGGTAAAAACATTTGCATACACTCAGAGTAAAATATTGTGAAATATTCTGTATGTAACTCAACCAAATTTTAAAATTTGCAGATTTTATTTTAAGACATTCATGCTTTCCAGAATGACATCTTTATTGCAGCTGTCACTGAAGCACAAGATCTGGTCTTAAAGGTAACAGTTGGTGTCAGATCAAAGTAGCTGCCTTTGAGCAGAGCACAAATGTTCCCCTCCTTTTGTAGCTTCTCCACAGTCTGTCTTCAAAGCAGAAACCACACACATTTTCCAACACTCCTAAGAATATGCAAAAAACTCATTACCCAAATCAAATTATCTTTCTCCCCCTTCTGCAGGCTGGGGAATAGCTCTCAAGACAAGCTATTTTACTCCAGGATTGTTTCATTTCCTTGTCATCATTCCTCTTGTGGGACTTTGATCCCTAAACCTTTGGATGCATTTGATGATATAACCATGTACATAACATCACTGCAATTACCAGGATGCTTTTTAATACCATGAGTTGACACTCTCACACCAAGGGTTGGATTTGCCATTGAATCCAGCAAAATGCATCTGAGATTTTTTGTTTTCCCAGTGCCATGCAAAGGTGCCTAATTAGCTTTCAATACTGTGAAATGAAAACTAGAGCAAGATATTTTGTTCTGCATTTTGTGTTAATGGTTTAACCTCAGCAGCATATCTGTTCTGCAAAAGTTTTGAAAAGCATACAAATTAATGACAGGATATGTACCACCAAAACCATCACAACTTCATCATCTAATTAGTGCAATGTAGCAAAATTCACACTGATATCCTGTTCACCACAAATTTGCTTGCAAGACTTTCAGCTTCCAGAGTAACATTAAGGAAGACAGCTGCTCTCACGTTCCACACATCAAGCCACAAACATCAAGGTATCGACAGAGAGCAACACTTCTGAGTTGTCAATATTTAATCTGCAGTAAAATTCAATCACAAGTCATTAGACTTAGTTTATCAAGTCAGGAGTTCAGTGCAGATTCTGAGCTGGATGTTAGGAAGCTTCTGACCAAAGCATATAGAATCTTCTGCTGCGTCTGACCATGGAAACCTCACATAGTATCTGTGTATGCACCCTACAGATGCACAGCCCAGAGCATTCCTCTGTGTTTTTAGGAATGGGCTGCATCAGCACCATCACTCCTGAGGAATCACCATACTACAGTTGTGGACAAGCAGCCTTGACCCCTTCACTGATGTGGCAGAGTCCAGCACAGAACAAAGGGCTGTCATTAGCTTTCTGTAATGGAATGGTTTCCACAAGCTCTGTCCCAGGGAACTTCAGGAAACATGTTAGTCAAAACCACACCTGCTAACCAAGAAGTTCTGCCCCTTGCTCCCCTTTCTCATTTGAAGGTGACTGGAAGGCAAAAATGAAAGGATTTATGATCCTCTGTTAGAAATCTGATGTGGTAGCTCTCCTCTTCGTTAAATAACTGAAAATGGCGTATCACTGTGCAACCCTGTTTTTCCTGCACCTTTTCCTTTTCAAAGGAGCACCACAACCATTTCTGGCTTATTATAAAGTCTCAGCAGTGCAGAACAACAATACTCATTCGTCAAGCTACTAGAACTTCTTCCATTTCAAAGACTTCTCCATGCTCTCTAAAGTTTAAAAAACGTGGATTGATGGAAGCGCCTTCCTCAGACCACCCTGTGAGAAGCACATAAAGATAAAACCTGTCTTTGGGCTGAATATCAGCAGCTGTGCCTTCACACCCTTTGCGCAGCTCAAAAATGAGGCAAAGGAAATGGTGAATGCTGAAGCAACTTGTCTGACTGGGTCTAAGAAGAGGACAAAGGTCCCTTGCCTTGCCATACAACTTCCCTTTACTCATTTAACCAGTAGCAGGTAAAATACTAAAGGAAACACTAAAACACTAAAGGAGAAATTCCCAACCTACAGCCAAGCAAATCCTTTTGCTTTCTCCACACATTCTTTGCAAGTAAGTAAAAGAGCACTGCAATTTTTATACTAGCACAGACCTGAGGGCAGAATGTAACTGCACATGGCCTGTTCCTCATATTTCCCATTGTTTTATGTTTGTTCCAGTTCTCTCTTTAATGAGCATTTTTCTTGCAAAATTTTCTCCTTCACAGCACATTACTGTTCTTAATTAGAACATTCCTAAACAATTCCCATTCGAACTTCTGTTCACCACAGATAACTCACAGGTAAGTATCATCCACCACTGCCATGATCCAAAAGGTGCTTGGGGAGCTGCTATGGTCTTTGGAAAGCCCCCTTGTCAAAATATCAGAATCAACTCTGCCCTTTAACTCTATACCCTTTCTTCTTTCTTTCAAGGTCAAAATTCTTTAAAGTAATGTCATCAAAATAAAGTTTTTAGAACAAAATTAGGTGACTTGCGTACTTGTGGGTATATTTCTCTTTTGCAGTGTATGTGTGGTTGTATTGTAATTTTCAACCGGTATCACATGCAGTATGTGCTTTCCGATTTGATTTTTTTTTCACCATGTCAAAAAAGGAAAGCCAGACCTGCTTTCTCTGCCTGTTCTTTTAATCTGCCCTGCCCTACTTACTGCTTATGTGTCTAATTTGGCATAACGTGACACACATCCCTGGAACAGGTATTTACATTTTCGCATTACTGTGGCTTGGAAGGTTATTTTTTACTTAGATGTGTCCTTCCTAAATAGGCTAATGGAGGAAATTTACTAATTTCACCACTCATTTCATCTCAGGAACCTCAATATGTTATAATATGCTGTATCCATTTCCATCATCTCACTCCTTGTATCAGGCATCTCCTCTCTGGAAGTGTTCTGCTTCTGAAACTTACTTTATTCTGATTAATCTCTTTCAAACAGCCTCACATGTGTTATCAAGACTTCCACACAACTTCCAGCACTCAGAAGAAGCAACAGAAGTGTAATTACTTGTGAATTATGTAACCAGCTGATGTGAATAAGGCAGGAAGACAGAAGAAAGAGCATGGTGTGGGGAATTTATATCTAACAGCTCTAAGTATGATCCTGTATTGTCTTGGAATATCAGAAAAATTATTTATATAATAAATACACCATTTAAAAAAACTTTAAATTACTTATCAGTAAGTACACTAAGAGTATAAAGTGAACCTCACTCACATAAGTATCCCCACATAAGCACCCCAAGTATCATCATCATAAAGGGGAATAGCTGGATTATTCTCTATAGTAGCTTTCAAAGCCTGGCAAATTCCACTGAAAAACAGTAAGGGAGAAGCAGACAGTGGCTTCCACTCTTATTCAGTCAATGAGAGCCACAGAGTCTTTATACGCTGTAAGTAAATCTGCTAAATGCTATATTCCTTAACAGGAGGACAGAGAATGGAAACCAAAGTAATAAAACCCCAAACACATGTTCAAAGTATCTAGAAGGGAAAATGGGAATTTATACAGAAATGCAGTTTTATTACAAGCGCTCTGTTACTGCTACCATTTAAGTGTGCTAATGCAAAATGTATTTATTAAAGAAAGACCCAATTAAGAAAATTGTTTAAGTAACGGAAGGGAATGCAAGCAACACAACTGTGAATGATGCTGCAGCTTTAAAGTACAAAAAAAAAGATAGTATGAAAGCCTATATATGGACTTGTAGGAAAAGATGAAGAGCAGAAATGAAACAAAGAATTACTACTGAAATTCTGTATGAGTATTTTTTAATTTAATACTGAGAACCTGAAAACACTTTCGTGACTTCGTCATTTTGTCCAAGAGAATGATTTCACTAACTGTGGATGCAGTCCTTCAGTCCTGAGAAATTGGGAATTTTGCCTCTGATTTGAGCAGACTGAGGTTGGCATATACAAGTTGCAGCTGCTGAAAGCTGGGAGCAGGACAGAGGTGTAGTGCCTCAGGGAAAAAAGGCAGAGAGGAACAGCTTTGCTTCGATCAGTTCACGTATATGCAAATCAAGGCTCACAACTCTTTTTTTTTCCAGAATTATTGCTGTTTTATTGAATAACATCTCTATTTCAAACATTTGTCACAAAGACTTCTACTTTAAGTAAGAAAAACTTTTAAGATCTCTTGCTGGAGTATTAGCAGTATGTTGATCTCTTGATAGAATTAAGCCTTCACACTCACAGGATGTCTACACGAAGAGTTCATGTAAAATATTTAAAAGGAGACAAGTATAAATTTTAGTATACATTTAAGTGTCTTGATCACTAGTACAAAAAAGGATCATCAAACATAGCTGAAGTTAAACAGCAGTAAAATGGAGAATTCTGAGAATTCTGTTTGTCTGGAATTCATCAGTTTGCTAATAAACTGAGACACACACTAGAAGTAAGACTTGAGATGGGACTAGTACAATCTCTTGAAGAAACTGTCATAAGTACACTGACAGATGGATTGAGGCTTCAAGCTATGGCAGACAGCACAGAAATTGCAGGACACTCAGGTGGGGGAAGGTGTGCACAGCACCAGGAGAAGGAGGAGAAGGCATCCAGGTGACAGAACTGGCAATGCTACATGCAATGCTTGTAGTGAGAGAAGAAGGCTTTTCACGTGGTTTTCTAAGTTGTTCTGGTTTGGATTTTGCGTTTATTTTTTTGATTTGTTTTGTTTTG
>VZTT01045272.1:0-19121 GCA_013400855.1 Buphagus erythrorhynchus
TATATATATTTATTGATATGTGTGTATATATGTTCTCTGCATTAGTTAATCTCCCTTTTTCTCCACTGACAAGGAGAATTTTGTGATTCACTTATTGAAAACTGAAACTTTCACTGTTCTCTAAGATAAATCCCAAAGAGGGCTCCTCTATTGGGCTATTTACACTGAGTGTGTAAAACTGCAGAGCTTCTTTCTCACTTAACACATTTGTGAATAATTCTAGATGCATTTCCATAATGAAAGCAGCTCCTCTCAGCACATGCAAGCCTGCTTGAAACTGCATTTCCCAAATGCAGCACTGCACTTGGCAATCCCTGCAACCTCGTTCATAATTCCAGCTGACATAACCAGTGTTCCTAGGTTGATGTATTCCTGATTAATGAGGCATTAGTTCTGTATCAGGTAGCAATTTCAGAATAGTCTATTTCCAATGAGTTATGGATATGACTTGATTATTACCATTTGACCTACTCTTGTGTTGAGATGATTTGTGGCTGCGTTTTCCCAGAGGACCCACCAAATGTCATTGCCTTGAAAAACCACCAGTTATGTTCCAGTAATTAAATGGAGATTTAAAAAAAATTGCATGGTACCCCTGGAATCTGTGCTTGGTATTCAGTAATCTGGAATATTTGTATACTTCCTTACAAGAGAATTTTCTTAAAGTGAATGAAAATGAGCCACATAAGAATTCTGCAAGTGTTGACCTAATACAAAATACAGCTGCTTCTGCCTCTCAGACATTTGGAAATATCAAGTTCTCTGCCTTACTCAATTTACACATGGCAGTTAAAAAATAAAGCAATCATCAGGCAGAGTCAACATGGGCTCACAAAGCCTATTCTATCCTCAGTCTAGGAAAAGACCTAATCTCAATGTAAATTAAAAATAATTTAAAAAACAACAACCAACCAAGAAGCAAACAAACAACATAACCCTTTAACCTTGAAATGGCAATTAGACACAGATAATTTACTATTCTGAGACCAACAAAACATTTTCCAACTATCCCAAACTATAAATTGGCTAAAAGATCTGTGACAAAAGGTGAAATAAGCAACAATAGACTTATCTACACCCTGGCAAGGAATTGTTCTGGCATCTCCCACTTCTTGCTAGCTGGGACATAAACTAGTTGCCACAATTTTAATGACTTGCTCTGCTTTTCCTAATGATGAGGGGAATGGATTTGTTATCCTTTGTTTATCATATAACAACAAAACTAATATTATTATCCCTTAAGGAGATATTCAGAGTTATATAGGCTTGAAAAACCCAGAAGTCTTGAATCATGAGGTCAGTTATTGAGATGACCAAGAAATAATACCTATAGCAATCTTGAATTTTTTGTATAATGCCAAGGTGCAAAATCATACTTGCACATACATTGTCATGTGCCATCTGCTAAAGAGAAGTAATTCCCCTTTTTAAAATGATGACAGAAATGAAGGGCACCTTGATGTAAAATTCTCTTTGCCATGTGACTTGCTGTGCCACTTGTCACACTATTTTTCAGAGTAATCTTTTTTCAAAAGAGTGTGAGAGCATGAGTGCTAACTTGGATGCTACTGAACTTCCCTTTGCTGCCAGTTTGATTATTCCACAACAAAAGACCATCCTTCAATTCACTGCTCAGTTTATTCTCAAGCAGAAGGGCATCAAATGAAAACCTGGCACCTCAGCTTCAGGAAAAACCAAGCATACCTGCAAGCTAGAAAGAAACAATTTCATCAGACACCACCAGGCAGAGCAGGAAAACCATAAAGCCAATTTAAATTCAATCATCTTCAGGGGGAAAGCACATTTTATTGAATTTGTTTGTGACAAGGGGGTCCTGATCACAGAATCCCAGAATAGAATCACAGAATCCCTGAGGTTGGAAAAGATGTCCAGGACCATCAAGTCCCAGCTGTGCCCCATGGCCACCTTGTCCCCAGCCCAGAGCACTGAGTGCCACCTCCAGGTGCCACCTCCAGGGATGGGCACTCCAAAGCTCCCTGGGCAGCCCCTGCCAAGGCCTGAGCACCCTTTCCATGGGGAAATTCCTGCTGCTGGCCAAGCTGAGCCTGCCCTGGCCCAGCCTGAGGCCGTTCCCTCTCCTCCTGTCCCTGTTCCCTGGAGCAGAGCCCGACCCCCCCTCCCTGCCCCTCCTGGCAGGGACTTGTGCAGAGCCACAAGGTCCCCCCTGAGCCTCCTTTTCTCCAGGCTGAGTCCCCTTAGTTCTCTCAGCTATTCTTCATATTTCTGACTCTCTAGTAAGAGACTGGAGCTTCTCAATGCCCTGAAAATCAGCATCTTCACTGCACAGGACTCCCAGACTGGGAGAGCTCTGTGTGTTTTTCTGAGCTGTGGAGGAAAATAATACACCCAACACCATCCTGCAGGTCAGTGGCAGGGAATGTTTTGCATCCTCTGCATTTCCAGTCTAATTTCCTCCTCCCTAGATGATTTTCTGTAATTATTTCTCTGCACTCGTGCAAAGTCTTTCATTAAACCTGAAATATCAAGCAGCACAATAAGAAGATAACTGCAGCCATGTGCTCTCCAAAGGATGCAGTTAGCTTGACCTGAAGTTAAGCTACTTCCCACTAACAAATAGACAGTTCTTCTCTTTTTTTTGGTTTATTTTTATGGATTTTGTAGCAAGGGCTGTGCAGTTCCATACACATTTAACAGCTTTGCTTCACATGCTCTGAAGGTCTCGAATTCTTTCACGTATATTAAAATAAGGAAACCAGATGCAGCTTCCTCCCCATCACATAAACAATCCCTGAACGAAGTGAACCACCACTGCCTTGGGCTAGCGATTGTGCCCCGGGGGCAACCAGGAGCACCACCAAAAATCGGGAGAGAGGGAAAGTGATGCCCGGGCATGAGACGAGGCAATGAGTAAGGAGCGCTGTCATTTAATAAGGTCTGTTCTCAGTAATTACAGCGACACAATTTGATCAGCAAGAACTAAGTATCTTCATCTGAAAGGGATCAGATGAAATTAGTGCTGATGTAATAAGTGCCATTTGTCACTATTAGGGAGAGAGGTGTTGACAGGTCCCTGCCGTTGCCGTGGCAACGCGGCAGCGCCGTTTGGCACAAGGCTGGGATGCAGAGGATGCGCCCATGGGAAAACCCAGCGACCCCCTGCCCCAGCTGGCTCAGGAAGGATCCCCTAACGCTAATGATGCTGGGATTCCTGGGGCTCGGTTGATTCCTCAGCCTCAAGCCTGCCTCAGTTTCCCTGCTACCAGCGACCTCAAAGCATCCTTGGGGATGCTCTGCCTGCATCTTGGCTCTGCCAGCCTCCTGCAGCCAGCTCTCACACAGGCCCCCTGGCAGGTGGGAAATTCCTGCATTTTCTGGGTGTTTTGACAGCATCCCCACACACCTGCTGGGTGATTTTCTTCCACACAGCCTTACTGCAAGATTTAGAAGCACTGAGGGCTTTGTGTTGGCTGAACTCGAGCTGAAAGGTGTCCTTTCCACCAGGCAGCCCCATAAAGGAAATTTTCATTGCAGGCAGAAGCTGAGCTTACTCTGACACTGGAAGTCCAGCAGTGAGGTTATTCACAGGTAGATTACATATTGTTACAATATTTTACACTGATGCACTCCATGATGTGAAATAAAAAGGGAATATTTGCTGCCAGCAGGGTAAAATGCTAAGTGTGAAATACCACATGAAAGGAAAAAAAGAGAGATTCTCTTGATCAGATACTCATAATCAATGCACATAGCCAAAACACAATCTTAATTACTATCAGTGGGTGGAAGTTTCCTGAATGTTAAATTACCTGCAGCAATTATGAACTACTGAGTAACCTGTTTACAGCTTCCTGAAATTATCATCACATAATCTGGCAATCTGCCATATTTTATTTCATTAAAAACTTAATGTACCGTAACATAATAGCCATAATAAAGCTGTCAAGATCCACTCACTGCTATTTACTTTGATATCATCTGTTTATTATCTCTCAGAACCAAAAGCCAAACAGAAAGGAAAACTGAAAACTCATGGATCACACAAGAGAGTATGAAGGGCTCCCTCTTTCTGCTGTACAGCCCCAGCATCCATCTGTGTCCAATTTCTCTCACAGTCAAAACCATTCACAGAAAATACCTAATAACCTGTTTTTGAAGACCTTAACTGCTTGCTAAAGTGTGATGCACATCGATGGGACAAACATAATTTGCCTGAACTCAGTAATAATTATCAGTATTTTACACTATAGCTAGCATTAGCAACACCAATAAAATCATCATGATTTTTAAGTTGTCATCTGGAAGAAGTGCTTCCTTGGCCAGGATATCTTTAAAATTAAACACTGAAGCATTTGAGAAAACTGCAGTAGCTGGAACTGATGCAAAAATCAAGAAGTCAGTGACTGTCACAAAATGAAAAGCTGTTGGACAAGGATTTAATCCCTTCAGTTAGGGCCCAACAGCTCCAGCCAAAACGAGGAGAGCTCGTGGCTGTGCTCTGGCCAGGCTCTGCTTCACTGAGCTTTCATGGCTCACATGGAGTGTGGGTCTGGAAACACGAGTATTTACGAGCCATGGAGAAACCCAACAGCTCCACTTAGAGCACAAGTGCTGATTTCCTTCCCCAGCTCCTTCCTCACATGCACCCCACCTGCTGCCTTGAAGCAGGTGAAGTGCTAAGGGATGCAGGCTTTGGGAAAAAATGAAGGTGCATTGCTGTGATCAGGTGCAGGTGGCACAACAGGGACAACGTTTTCACAGGTGAGTAGCAAGAGAGCAGCACTAACAGAGCTGAGGTGCCAAAAAACCCCACACTTAGTGAATTTGCTGCACTAATTTCCACCATGTTAATGACAAATACTAAAGTAGTTTAACCTACTTACATGTATGTCAAAAATAGACTTACTGAGTAGAACATTTGTTGGTATATTTTTCCCCTTGTTTGTTGTTGTTTTTTTTCCTGGCTTATAAATCAAGCAAACAGATAAAATTCCATTAAGTTTCTGTGCACCACTAAGATACTGAAATCACAATGACAGAGCATTTTATTTGCAAAACGTTCAAAGACAATTTCACAAATGGGGCAAATAAACCAAGACACAATGCATTAA
Organism: Buphagus erythrorhynchus; assembly: GCA_013400855.1. Classification (NCBI taxonomy): domain Eukaryota; kingdom Metazoa; phylum Chordata; class Aves; order Passeriformes; family Sturnidae; genus Buphagus; species Buphagus erythrorhynchus. The sequence continues at coordinate 5,091 of VZTT01045272.1, forward strand.
ATTTTCAAGTAGTGAGGGATAAATTAACACTGTGTTTCAGAGCCCATAGACAACTAAAAGAAGCATAAGTTGATATTATTTAGGTAATTCACAGTTTTAATCTTCGAGTTTTCAAGCAAGAGAAGAACTGCTTGATATACTCAATTTACAGGCAATATTTCTCTGAGTTTTAGATTAATGCATCAAATACAAGACAATCAACACATACATATGTACTGAGGAAATCTAAAGGGAACCTGTAATAAAATAAAATCCTTGCAGAGAAAAAAGAGCACTTTTCATTAAAACAATTCTGCTGACATCCTTTTACCCCTGGGTTGGGCATTAACCATAAGTGTGATTTACAGTGAGCATTTCTTCTGCTTACAAGTGCTGCATTTCCAAGGGTGAGCAGGAAAATGAGAACGTTTTCCTCAGTTTCATGCTCAGAACTTCTGCTTATTCCGTGGCATCTTTATCACAGAACATTAGCTAAAAATGAAAAGCAAATATGTACTTGACTTTCAAATTAATATCCAGATGTATCCTTTCAGAAAATAAACCCTGTCACAACAGTTATACCAAAGCCTCCAGTTTCACTATAAGATCATGGAATCATTAAGTTTGGAAAGACCTTCAAGATCATCAGGTCCAAACACAATCCACACCAGTGATAGCTCAGATTTTTCTGCAAGTTTTCCCTCTTTGCCTCTGGGTGCAACTGGAAAGTGCAAAGGGAAGGAGAAGAGCAGAGGCTCTGCTCTCATCCTCAATTTGAAGTGCCCCACAGGCAGAATAAACAACAAGGAACAGCAAAAATCAAGAGTCCTACACTTGAATTAGGGAACAAAATCTGAAAAGTAAAATCTGGGGGTTATGCTACAGCAAGTTATAAGCTAAATTAAGTATAGAAAGGACCTTAAATGTCAGTTCTCAAGAGCAACTGGTGTTACTGGAATAATTCAAGTTCAGTCAAATGGGTTTGAAAAAAATAAAAATTGTCTGGTTACCAGAGTGAGAATTAGACAATGGCAACATTTTATCACAGCTGAATCCAGTAACTTCCTTATAGCTTTGAACTAAAACTAAACATTAAACCTGAAATTTAACTCATATTACAGGCTTGAATTCTCTTTCCTTTCAATATATTTTCTCTTTTGCCTAAATGGACCTTTTGTGATCAATGTCACTGCATCTATAAAGTGTCAATATTCTCTCTCCATGTTTCCTGCAGCTCCTCCAGGTCCTGCAAGGCCACACTGAGCTCAGCCCAAAGCTCCTCCTGTCCAGGCTGAACAATGCAAATTCTGTCAGCCTTTCCTCCCAGCAGAGGTGCTGTGTTCACCATCATCCATCAAAATCTTCATGACAGACAATTTCACTGGGGTGGGGAAGGCCAGGAGCCAAATGCCATCAGAAACGTGTGACAATTGCTGTGCCAACCTTAATTTCTCTGCTTTTGCTTCGTTCTGTTAATGATGCCACGAATAACTGGACTCCTTGAGAGGTTTCCACAACACTTCTTCAAGTTTTGCTTTATTGTTTTCAGCTATTAATTGTGGGGGTATTTTCAATAAAAGATTTGTAACCAGCTTATTGAAATGCATCCTCAGAGCAAGTTCAGGATTACATCATCCTGTCCTTCGTGCTGTTATCATTAGAAGGGATGTGCTGCCATTACTGCCTGAAATTTTTAAAAAGGCTTTAAAAAAACCCCAAAACCACCACAAAAGCACATCAGCACTGCTGAACACGCTTTGGCAATAATTTCAGCTTTTACAAAGGCTTTATTTAATCTGAAAGTTGTACTTAAGAGGGAAAAGGCTCAAAATAGAAGCTGCTCACAGCACAGCAGATGGTCCAGACAATAAAAAAGGCAGAACTATTTGAGGAACGTGAGTTGTTCACGGATATAGATAGAGCCAGTTAGTAAGTGTGCAGTGAAAATGGTATTTCACTGGAATAAACTGATTTGTAAATGTATAGATTAATCTTTTTTTTTTTCCCCTTAAAATTAAAAAAAGGTGTTCTGAACCTGTCTGAATGGTTCACTTTTAAATGGGTGTTTCAAAATGCTATTTAATTTAGAAATTTCAGATAACTGCAGTAACTACTTCGAATATTATGTGGGAAAACTTGGGATGACAGACACATTTCGAGCCTGGGTAGTTTCAGGTATGCATCCTGCACCTTATTGCAGGATGAAAGAAGAAATTTTAAATTGCATTTTTTTTAGGACATACAAGTTATTTCCTATTTCAAATGAGGGTTTCATGTGGCCAAGGATAGGGGACAAATAATCATGACAAAAAGGAAAATACCTAACTGGGAAATCATAGTTAAATATTGAAATTACCTGATTAATAACTTGGGGGTTTATTAGCACACAAAGCTATAATCCATGCCAGTGATTCCTTTAAAAAGCCACCTCAAGCTGGAAACATTTAGGTCATTTCCTAAATTTGCAATAGCTGTAGAGTTCACTCATTAACTAATGATGTAATCTACATGTACCGAGTTTCCAACTATTTCATTACTTTAAATAGCAAATTAACTCTTGAACTTTACCATGCTCTTCCTTGCAGTTAAAATAAGGAAAATGTGCTATTTAACCTGCAATGCCTTTGGTCACCTTACATTGCACTTTCATTCAGGTCACACAGGAGCTCTCTGAGGATGATTTGGAAGAGAAGGAAGAAGGGGAAGGGATTTTCTTGCCTGAACCACCACTGATTTCTGCTTTAGCAGGAAACCAAGATGTCAACATTTTTATAGACCCAGGAAGAATCACACAGGTCTCTTCTGTATCCACACTGCTCTCTCCTGAAAGGCAGTTTCAGAGCTTAGTTTCTGTTGATGCCTGGAAGCTTTCCTCCATTTTCCAGGCTAAATGTGTTTGGGATCAATTGATATTCATGTTTTCCTTTAACAGCTTTTCACCCTCTCTGACATTTTATATTATTTCCTTTAGAGAAGGCCATGGTATTTCCCTGATATATTTATTCTAATGAATTGGACCAACAATCATTTTAGCATTGCTTCCTGAGAAATTTTCTTAATCCCTGATTCCTGTCAGCCAGCCTTCTCTATGCTTATCCCAGTGTGAATTTATCTCTGTGGATGACCATCCAGGAGGAAAATGCCCTAAATGAAGGGTTACATTTATTTGTATAATAGTGCTAATGTTTCCACCACCTTTGTAGAAATACAACCCCTAACAACTATTCCATTTGGATGGTTCTTTGTGGATTTTATGCAAGTTCAGCAACCTAGGCTATCCAATGTCTGAAATTCACAGGATTTCTGCAGATAAGAAAAAGAAATATTTTTACTGGAATATTATTCCCTATGGAGTTGAATGGCCTGTACCATCAGAAGCCTGGAAATTGTTTTCACTTCTCCTTTCTAATGCCTTCCTGCTAGTCACTGGAAAATATTTTTATTCCTTCTACAAATCTAAATCTTGTGACAGAAATCACTGTTTTCTATGATTTTAAAGGATACTTCAGTGTTCCATGGCTCCCAAGATTGGCTAGCAGCTAAAACACCCCATAATTCATGCTGCTAATGAGAAAGCAATCACTGGGACAAAGAATTTCCATGCTTCCACATTAGCAGTTACCATTCTATGCTAATCACATTTTAATTGCTAACCAGCCGCCACCAGAAAAGAACAGGCTACAAAAGCAGAAAATAAAATTCATGAAGCAGAAGCTTCAGTTTGTCCCTGCTTTCATGTTTAATTTCCTTTAGTTACAATCTGACCTGCATATGTGAGATCTACATTAGTTTACAGGAAACTCAGGGCCTTTGGACCAGGTAATTCTATGAAAAATTAATCTGACAAATATTTATTTTTCAGTTTAAGCCATAACTTTAGATTTTCATACTTCCAATCAGGTTTGGAAGATTTGGGGTGGATTTGAAAAAAATTTGTTGCTTACTGCTCTCAGCTTAAGGTCTCCAAAATTGACTGTGTCCAAGCTGGGCATGTTTTCACAGCTAAATCATCAAATCAGCACCACTGCACGACTTCCAGACGTGGTGAAGGAGAGATTTTTGAATTGCACAGCACTGGTGCAATTCACTCAGCCCTAAGCAGCAGAATTTCACCCCTCTGTGATTTGGAAAGTAGTGAAACCCCCTTGTCCTGAGAAATCCTGCAAGTTTTCAGGAGAATGAAGTGAAACAATCAATAAAACTGCAACCCTGTCCTTTTTGCCCAGGTATTATTTCTAGCCAAACATAGGTTATATATGTTATATCTGAACCCTTGAGAGCTCCTCTGGCCCACAGAAAGCCTTGGAAAGAGTTTAACTTAATCCTGTTAGTGAGCTCAGAAATCTTCTTTCTATTTAAGTGCTGAGCAAAAAGCAGGGAAGAACAACAATTACTGGAGAGGCACATGGGGAGAAAATTCCTCTGGTCCCTCAGGAGAGGAAAAAATAAACCCTTCAGGACAAAGGATCCTGCTGGGGGAGGCTCAGAGATTCATCTCAGTGCAGGTGCTGCACCAGAGGAGGTTCAGGCTGGAATTCAGTGGGAATTTCTTCATGGAAAAAGTTGGGAAACATTGCCAGGGACTGCCCAGGGAGCTTTGGAGTGCCCATCCCTGGAGGTGGCACCTGGAGGTGGCACTCAGTGCTCTGGGCTGGGGACAAGGTGGCCATGGGGCACAGCTGGGACTTGATGGCCTTAGAGGTCTTTTCCAACCTTAATTATTCTGAGTTCCTGTGATTCCACTGAGGCCACAGGCCCTTTGGGTTATTGCCACTACCCTGAAGGAAAGAGCAATAGAATAACTTGGATATGCTACAGCAAACAGGAACAGACTGGCAAAAGACAGTCCCAATCAGCACATTTATTTGCCTTTGACCCATAATTTTTCAATTTTTTATATTCATCTAGTACGTATTTTTCCACCAGGAGAGATTTTGCCAAACCTCATTGCTTTTGCCAATAAAGATCTCACAGTAACAGTCTGACATTTTTATAGTAGATTTAAAGAATTTCCAAATCTAATGCTGCAAAAGCTAGTAATGCTAAAAATCACAAATATGCTAGTCTGCAGAGACACAGCAGTTGAGCCATGAACTTTTTACTAGGCTTCTTAATTTTCTATGATTTTTCAAAATACAGCTTCATAGAAAAACTGAAACAAAGTCAACAGGAAAACCACCAAAACCTGAAGTTAGTTGAGTTATTTTGATATGAAAGTCCATCCTATAAAATTATTGACTTCTTGCTATTAGTGACAGCCTAACTAGCAGTGGTAATTGTTCTTAAACAATATTCCTGTGAAGGAGAGATACAACAACACTCCCAGGCACAGGGGTGGATTTTTGGGGATTTTGGGGTGTCCTGTGCAGGGGCAGGAGTTGGACTCTACTGATCCTTGTGGGCCCCTTCCAGCTCAGGATGTTCCATGACTCTCTGAACACCTCTGCCTTGTCACCTTCCCCTGGCAATTGTCACCAAATGTCCATTCCACTCATCCATTAGGTGGGGTTTGACTGCATTTTTTAACTTCTAAGAAACAAAAATTTCACCCACACCAACAGGGGACACATTATGACCAAGCAACAAAAAAACCAGAAAACAATTTATCCCCCACTTGACCAGGAGAGAAACTTCTACTAACAGATATCAGGAGTCAAACCAAATGTTCCCTTCATCTTTCACTGGCTGCAAAAACAGCCTCACACTTGTATTTATATGCAATATTTCTATGGTATTTTCAGGTTCAGCTGTGCTGGAAGAGGACATAAACAATGATCTCAGCTCCACATTCAAGAATTTTTCTAATTTCACTGTAAGCTGTCCATCCCTCTCTCTCTCTCTCTGATTCTTACTGGCATCTAGTGGTACAGTAGGATTTTTGTCTAAAAAAGGAAATTCTTTGCTGCTCAAAACAGGAATTGCCCAGAAATCAGATCCAGCAGGTCCTGGACTTTAGAGGGTTAAAAGAACTGGAGTTTATAGGTCTGATGGTGTCACTAGGCAACAAGTAACTTGCTGCAGCCAGCTCTCCCCAACCTCCTTGCTCCTTAAGTCTGGTCTGCAGGCTTGTTTAGAGACAAGAATAACAAAAAGCATGTTTATTCCTTCTTCCTCTCCCTTCCCACCAGCCAGTTAAACAAAACAATCCCCCTCAAATTCAAGACTGGGGCTGGGATTGCAGGTGCACCATGGTAGAAGCAGTTCAAAACACTGATTTTTTAGAGGTAGGGATGGATGTGGAGCTCCTGTGTTTTAGGCATGTTTCAAGAAAGGGCTGTAGCTGTAAGTTCAAGACAAAACAAAAAAAAGGTGCAAAAATGAAAGAAAATGCCGTTTAACTATGCTGAGCAGTTTTGAGCGTGTAATTACAAAACAGTGCTTTTTCAAAGACCCATTAAAATACAAATCAAACCATTTTGTGTCTTTTTAAATTGGAAATTTAGTTACAGTATTTTTTTCTGTGGCTTGCCTCATTGTGTCAGGCATTCTTACCTGTTCTAAGGGATTAAAACATGAGCCAAATTTAAACAGATAATTCTGTACAGTTGTCTTGTAGACTTTGGATTATTTTCAGCAACACAGAAGTATTCAAGACACTGTGATAAACTGGAGCAAATCTCATGATAGGTTGTTTTGCAAACCAGTTGTTTAACTGAACAAAACCTCCTACAAGCACTGAAGGGCAAATGATGCTCAAATTCCACAGGAATTTTACAGAATTTGAATATGATGCAAGGAAAATAAATCAGTGCTATGCAGTCATGAAGGCATATTTTGGGTTCTGCAATTAAACAAAATAATATCACAAATGTGTTTTATTTATGTGGTCCAAGCGATTACACGTTCTTGCATTCAACACTTTCAGTTTTGTATCATAAATCTGAATTCAGCACCTCTACAACAGGAGCATTTCTGACAAGCTGAGCTATTTGTTTTATTTGAAGATGGATCCTTGTACATTTGGCAAACTGAGTATGTCATGGCAAGTACAAAAATAGAAGCATAATAGTGCCAGAACAGCAGCCCTGTGTAGTTTGGAATACACACACCATGACCTGTGCCCTACTAACTTGCAATTGCAGCACATTTCCCCCAGAGGTAAAATTCAGACACACTAAACCTAATTTCACACTTCATGTAAAACTAGTCACTCTGTTGGCCTGGCTGAGATACAACATGATTCTTTTTGGTTTTTACAAAGCATATCATGGATTTAATTAATATGGCTACTCTCAGAATAGAGATTGAAAGCTGTTTCCACCGAGGCCCTAATTCTGCTCCCTGTTCAGTGTTTCCTGCAGGCTTTGCATTGCAGAGCGAGCTCAGAACTGCAGGGGTTTTACTGCAAGTAGGTTTTAATTTTTGCAGATAATAAGCCTTATTTCCTCCTTTGAAATAACATTTCAGTCTCCTTTCATGCACACTGTCTTTCAGGTTTACAGCCCTCTCTTCTTGTTCTGCACGAGCAGCAAGTTCTTAATCTTTGCCTGCTCCCTACAAAAAGTGCCCACACACTCAGTAAAAATTAATTTCAGACACAAAGAAACATGTTCCCAGACTGGTGATCCCTTTTGACAGCTAGAAAACAAGTAATCATGGCATCATGGAATTAAAGAATTACAGAATGGTTTGGGTTGGAAGGGACCTTAAAGATCATCCCATCCCACCCCTGCCATGGCAGGGACACCTTCCACTGTCCCAGGCTGCTCCAAGCCCCAATGTCCAGCCTGGCCTTGGGCACTGCCAGGGATCCAGGGGCAGCCACAGCTGCTCTGGGCACCCTGTGCCAGGGCCTGCCCACCCTCACAGGGAACAATTCCTGCCCAATATCCCACCTAAAGCTACTCTAACCTATTCAGGTTCACAATGAATAATTAAACTAATTTAGCATAGACAAGGCTACACAGCTCTCCAGTCTCCTTTTAAGATCAAGGGAGATCAACAAGTCAACTTATGAGGTTCTAGATCAGTCATCCATATAAAAATCTTTGATAACCTCTTGAGAGAAACCTAGAAAAGAAATCAAACCCTTTTTCAGAGGTACAGTTTCTAATCAAGGCAGTTCAGCTCCTGCAAGAGTCAGGGCACTGATTTTCAGAGCAGCAGAAAGCCTTTCAGTGGCCAACCACAAATCTGAGCCCAAGGAGAGCACATTATAGGAATACAACACATAAATATCATAAACTGCAGGTGCTAGAGCTGTGCTTTGCCAAGGAATGGCAGTAACATCCCACATGTCCTGTGCTGGATGAAAAGGGACCTGCTCTGGCCAGGAGAGCACCAGGGCCCATGGAGAACTCTGTGTTTCAGTCTCAGCTGGCTCATCCCTGGAGCTCCAGTTCAGAGAGCCACCAGGAAACCAGGGCAAGAGATTTACAGTCAAAACATCACCATGTGGACAGCCCAGCTCTCAGTTTTCCTCATAACATTGAGCTACCCCAGGAGAAGGGGAGATGCAGCCCCTCACACCTCATGTACCAACAGGGCTGGGGATGGAACTGAGCTTCTCAGAGAGGTCCAGCATGTGTGTAAATCTCTTACTGGGCACTGGTGATTGCATAGCCAAAGTGGCAAAGGATGACAGAGCTTTTTAATCCCCTGCAGCATCAGGGAGCTGTGATTGCTCTTCCCTGTTATCCCTGGGCTGACAATTGAACAGGTACAGCCCCAGCCTGCTGTGCAAAGGAAGGGTGGATCAGAGTGACTGTGCCACAGGCTGCTCCATTTCCTCCCCAGCTCAATCAGGAAACGACTGCCTGCTCTTCTCAGCATGTTTCTTTTATCTTGTCTTGCTTCTGAGTGATTTACCCCCCACAGCCCCTTCCCTTTCCCATCCAGCTCTGCTCTGAGTGCTGATGAGGCTCCGTGTGTCACCCCAGGTGGGAACTTTGGCATTTCAGGTACAGAGATTTTCTGCCCCACAAACACCCGGGGACCAGTCAATCCTATTTCCTGAGAGAGCCACGTTGGTGCTGCCCAAATCACAACCAAGAATCTACACACATTCACAAAAACACAACTCCTGTGCAGCTGGTGGGGAGCAACAACACCAAACCCCCAGTTTTTTAATGAAACAAAGGCTAAGGAAAGATATTTGCTTTTGAAATGCAACATCTCTTTCTTCTCAGAGACCTGCAGTAATTAAGGATGAACAACAACTTAGATGTATCTTATTTGCAACACTGAAAGCTTCAATTTTCCTTCACTGAGGGGGAACAATGTGTTTCTTTCCAGTAGGAAGAAAATTGTTCTGTGATTACAATGACATCATGCAGCCTCTCATGGGTTGCTACAAGTCTAAAAGCTTGAAAAAAGGAAGGGCACATGAAGTACAGTACAGCCTTTCAGCTGCTTAAGTATAAATTCCTATACATATGCATGTACAAAAAAGTAAGGAGTAAGGGGATTTTTTTTCCTTGACTCTGAACTCCCTTTCCTTTAGCTAAAACACTTATAAAAATTGAGATTGGAAGAAATTCATGTGATTTGCAACTTGATTTTCCTCTGTAAAAGAGCAATAAGCCAAAGTGAGGATCCAAATACCTTTGACAGCAAACGAGAATTGCAGTTATGTTCAAATCTTACAGTGCAATTTCACCGCCATGTATTTTCCACATTTTATACCAAAATGTATTTGAACAGCCCAAGTGATGTTATAATGAGTGAAAACTGCTTTCATGTCACTTGTAGAATTAAAATACTGAAGTGACAAAGCATGAATTTGTTTCCAACAACTTAAGTCTGCACCATGGAAAATTAGAATTGCTAAATTCAACTCTGCTTCATGCTTGAGCACTAATATTGGTAAAGTCTGTTTACATCTTAGGGTCCTTGGGACCAAGACCACAATATTTATATATTTTAAGTCCTGTTTAATGTAGAACAGTGGCTGTTCATAAGTTTTGCTGCCAATGCTCATGTTGGGGAGTGCAGGGAGGCCACTCACAGGGAAACCTGAGTAGTGCATGGACCGACCTTGTTCTGCCTCCTCCCCTGCTGCAGCCAGAGCTGCTTTAGGACCCTCTGAGCTCACCTGCCCCTTTTTTCTACCTCTCATCACTTCTTGCGATTCAGGCCCCTCATCTTTGAGCAGCAGAGTTCAGTTCTGCTTAGTTTACTGCTGTGCCTAAAGCTTCCTCCAAGCTATGGCAATACACAAAGGAGTGGCTGCTTTGAGCTCTTTTTTCCTGGGAGTCTGGCAGCCTTGTTGTCATTCTCAAACTGGGAGCATAAAACTCCCTTACAAAAGACTGAAGCAAAAGCCTCAGCCACTGAGGAATTGCTGGATATCATTACTCAAAACAACACTGCACAAAGCAGCACATTGCTTCTTTGCACATCACTGTTATTTGGGAAATGCTTTTATTACAGAGAAATGGAACAGTACATATGTATTTCATGAAGGTCTGCTTATGTGGTATCAAAGAGATTACTTTCATGACTGAAATTTTAACATTCATAAGAAAAAAAAAAAAGAGTTTTGTCTGGTAGTAGCTGCCTAACACTTGTGGGTAAAGGAAAATAAATCCACATGGATCCCTGAAAGCAAGGTGAGGTTATTATTGGCCAGGAAGTGCTTTTGCAGAATTCATAATGCAAGGACAGTTCTTTGCAACTGCACAGACTGTCCTGGTAAGAATCCCAGACATGCCATCAGACACTACCTGAGCTCACCTTCATTTTAGAGCTCCTCCTTGCCAAACTCAGAAATCTGCCAGGGAAAATCTCAGTTTTATAAACTGCAATGCAAATGTAGCACTCTCCTGTTAAGGCTGGGAGAGTTGGGATTCTTCAGCCTGGAAAGAAGAAGCCTTTGAGGTGACTTCACTGGGGCTTTCCAGTGCCTGAAGGGAGCTTATGGCAAAGATGGAGAGAGACTTTTCACATGGGCCTGGAGGGACAGGACAAGGGGGAATGGCTTCAAACTGAAAGAGAGCAGGGTTAGATGGGATGTTAGGAAGAAATTCTTCACTGTGACAGTGGGAGGCCCTGGCACAGCGTGCCCAGAGCAGCTGTGGCTGCCCCTGGATCCCTGGCAGTGCCCAAGGCCAGGTTGGACACTGGGGCTGGAGCAGCCTGGGACAGTGGAAGGTGTCCCTGCCATGGCAGGGGTGGCACTGGGTGATTTTCCAGGTCCCTTCCAACCCAAACCACTCCATGACTCCATGATTGTTCAAACAATGAGGGAAGATGAGGGAGAAGGGACTGACAACATCTCACAGGCAGTTCCAAGACCCTTGCCAATGTCAGTGAATTCCAACTGAGCTGGCATCACTGGAAGAGGGCAGTAACCCCTCAAATCACCAAGAAAGGAATGATTCGACTGTGGCACCCAAGAAATGATCCAGAATCATATTGGAATTGACACAAAAACTGGAAAAAACTGGCATTACATTTTCCAAGCAGGAAGCTACAAGCCCATCATACATTTGAGGTCCCAAATCCTGCTCAATCAAAATTCCTATCCGAGCCCTGAGGCTTAGATGAGCACAGAGAGGCAGAATCAGGAGGGAAAGTCAAACCCTTCTCACCAGGCAGAGTGAGAACACAGGTCTGGCTGCATCTGCACGTGGTTCTTATAGATGATCCCAGGCTCTAATCAAACCCTGAAGCTGAAATCTAACACTCAGAATGCTGCTGGGCTTCTGCACTGAGGTTTACAAACATCTTTTCAGTCCTGCTTTGGGCTGCCAAAGCTGTTGTGGTCGTGTGATTTAGGGCTTGGTTTGCTCATCTTCCAAGGGCAAGTCTCCCCTGAATTAGTGGTGCTGGAAAACACAGGATTTATTCAGCACCTGCTCAGAGGGCCTGATGAAAATAATGAGGGACAGGCATTGTTGAAAAGTGTGAACTCCTTACAGGCACCAGAGTAAATACATATTTTGAAATGGTATTTCTGCAACTTGTCCTACAAATGCTCATATTCAGAGCATGACCATCTGCAAAGGGTGTGATAAAATATTCCTGGAATGGTTTCTGGATGGTCCTGACAGCTATGAAATTCCTTATCAAACTGGAGAGAACATACCTATGGTACCCAAACTACTATATTAGCTTTTCTGTCCACTGTTGGAAGCACAGAAAGATAGAAAAAAATAATAAATCACCTCAAGAAGCTCTTCTTGGCAATGGCTCCCACCAGCCTTTTCTCATCTGCAGCTCAGGCTGTGGCTTCCAGTGGGCTGAGATCAATCAGCCCACTGAGATCTGCCTTCAGGATCCCAGAGCATCTATTCCTGAAATCAGATTTTGAAAGCAGATCCAGCCTTCTGTGACTGCCTGCTGAGCCACTGCTGAATGATTTCAGTTCACTGCAAATTTTTATAAACACAGTGGCTTTTCTGTTTCTCCAGGGTGTGCCACTGATTCCAAAACAAAGCAGAATCTCTACTGAAATGCAGATGCTGAAGGTAAAATGCAGAAAAGCAAAGAACATTTTAAAAAGCTGTATCTAGCCAAACCTACTTCAAATAAGGCCAATTACTCAACTCATAAACCTACCCAAATTCACTATATTTCTGAGGTTTTTATTGTAAACTACCATACCACAATTCGAATTCCAATCAAGATCATTAAAGCTACTCCCTTTAAGGTCTGTAAATTATTTGCTACACTTGCAAAATATTCTTTTTGGTGTTTTAAAAAGCTCCTCTAGTCAGTCTGCTATAATTACAGGATGAATAGGGATAAACATGTAGGAAGGCACCCCTCCTTGCAAACCAGCTGGAAGCCAGTTGTTATGATTTAAAAACATTTCTATGCTTCTGCTCTGGCAATGTTTAAGCATTTGCAAATATCCCAAAAATGCTGTGTAGGAGGGGAAATGATAGCAGGTACAGGGAACAGGGAATGAAAATTTCAGTCAAAGAACTGGGTGAAAAGAAGTTGGGGGTTGGACTGAAGGATCTTCAAAAGTCTCTTCCAACACAAACTATTCAATGATTCCATGAAAATAGAATTACTGTACACTTAGGGCAGATTCTTGGAATTTCCAAAGGTGTCCCTGCCCATGGCAGGGGAATGGAACAAGATGATCTTTGTGGTCCCTTCCAACACAAACCATTCTGTGATTCTATGAAATGAGCACTGATGAAAACAAAAGATCAGATAGTTCTTGTTTTCTTTGGAAGCTAAGCTTTAAAAGTTTTTCTTTGACTTTTTTTTTATGTGGATTGGGACAAATTTTTATGTTGGAAAAATTAATTTAATAGCCCAAGCTAAGTTTGGAAAACAGTAGCAAACAGTATCAAGCTATCTCTGCTTTATCTATTTCTACCCAGACATTTGACAACACACATTTAAAAGGCATCTGTGCATGAGTTATGAACTACTTTTATATTAACTAAAGAACTGGCCATAGTGATAACAGTAATCATGGATAAAAACGATGGTGTGCCTGTTCCACTTAGAACACAAATAATTTATTATAACTTTTTTTAATTTAACCCTGTTCTGCTGTGCATTACATTGAGATGAACAACATGAAAAATTAATTAAGCAGCAAATCAAGGGTCTTCTTCATGTCATAGTTTCAGTGTTACGGTTTTAAAAAGAACAACAAAAAGATTTGAAAAATCATTGATGGAATTTCTTGTAATCTGTTATCTGTGATTCTATTCAGTGCCAACGGTGGCACATATGAAAGCTGATTTCATGGAATAATAGAAACAGAGAATGATTTGGGTTGGAAGGGGCCCTAAAGGTCTAATTCCAACCTCCCTGCCATGGAGAGGGACACCTCCACTAGACCAAGTTTCCCCACTTTATGATCATTTTTGCCATCCTGGGTGCCTCTGAAAAGGAATTTGTTATTTGCACAGTCCCTGCCCTTCTGTGTTCTCACAGGCACCAGCTGCAAACTGGAGCTGGAACAGGGCATTTCCAATGAGTTTGCATTTGTCAGAGGCACAGTGATAACTGCATGAAGCATCTGAGTGACACCCCAAACCAGCACTGACATTTCAAGTTTGTGCTTGTCACCTAATGTTAAAGCACCACTACTTGTTTTGCCACTTTATTTCAATTTTATAGGGGTTTTTTCTTTTTTTTTTT